>VDFB02253349.1:0-168238 GCA_007258455.2 Sequoia sempervirens
GAGCCCTTGACCTCTGCTGCACGTCAAATACATGGATTACCAGTGTTAAAAGACTTGGATTTGCCTCGCATTTGGCAAGCTGATTTTTTACTCGGACTGGTGCCTAGACTCGGCAAAGTGACAAACTCAAGAAATTCAGAGATTTTTAAGATTTTAAGACTTGTTTCATGCACCCTTTAATAAATAAACCATAAAGACACAATAACCTCATCAAATAGAAATACTTTGATCACATACACAAACATACGTTGATCACATAAGTATAAACACAAATTTTAACTCAAGGAAATAACAATAGTAACACAATTAGATATATAAATGTTGTCAAATGTATACAATACTCATGGAATATGAAATCAATGGCATCAAAGGTTTCAAACAAATATCAAAACAAAAGCTAGAAGGCTATGGCTCATAAGAACTTGCATCACTCAACCCTCTTGCATAGGCGTCTAAGATAGGTTCTAGATGATGATGCAACCATGATCTCTGCCTGTGTCTCAATGACACCCGCACCAACATCTAAGACGTGTGCTCGCGCTCTATCCTCCTCCTCTGCCATGGCTACTGCCTCTGCCTCTCTATCCACCTGGTCAATCCAATCAAGGTCCCCATCATTAAAGATAGGATCCTCAGCCTTAGTGATCCAATCTGATTGTGGATCAACCTCCTCTAATTTGATGGGTGATAAGTCAGTGTCCAAAATTTGTCTATGGCGAAGATGAAGGTTGTAATGAACATAAACTAGATCATTCAACCTTTGCATTGACAATCTATTGCACTCAGTGTTACAAGACTCGAACTCGCCTCGGACTCAGCAAGCTGATTTTTAACTCGGACTCAAATTTGATGCCTAGACTTGACAAATTGAAAAACCCAAGAAATTCATAGTTTTAAGGATTTAAAACTTGTTTCATGCACCCTTTAATAAATAAACCTTAAATACACAATAATCTCATCAAATAGAAACTACTTTAATCACATACACAAACATATATCGATCACACAAGTATTAACACAAATTTAAGCTGAAGGAAATAACAGTAGTAACACAATTAAATATATAAATGTTGTCAAATGTATACAATACTCATGGAATATGAAATCCTTGTCATCAAAAGTTCCAAACAAATATCAAAACAAAAGCTAGAAGTCTATGGCGAAGAGGAGCTTGCGTCACTCAGATCTCTTGCGTAGGCGTGTAAGATAGGTCTTGGATGATGATGAAGCCGTGATCTTTGCATGTGTCTCAATGACACCCACACCAACATCCAAGGTGTTTACTCATGCTCTATCCTCCTTTGCCATGGCTACTGCCTTTGCCTCTCTATCCACCTGGTCAACCCAATCAAAGTCCTCATCACTAAAGATAGGATCTTCAACCTTAGTGATCCAATCTGATTGTGGATCAACCTCCTCTAATGTGATGGGTGATAAGTCTGTTGGTTGGAAATTTTGTATTCTCGTGAAAGCGTACAAAATTGAGATTTCAACCACAGCACGTGAGTTTGAACTCTCCTAATTAAGGGAAGGCTCCCCCTTTAACTAAATAAAACTAAATGGATGGGACAGCAATCGTTCCTCTTGTTTCAGGAAAGATTACGTTCTTCTCTCTTCACAGAAAAGACACAGTAAATGTTACTAAACTTATTACAACAGCTATGCAGTGAAATTAAGAGAAAGGAAATAAAGTTTCCTGAAAGCACAAAGACTTCCGTTATTTCCTCCGGGACGGGAAAACAATTCGATAAGCACAAAGTCTTGAAGAATGAAATCCTATCAACCTTTTTTCAGAACGATTACTTTATGGAAATATACAAGATAAAACAGCTCAAAGACTGTAATTACGATGTATCTTTAAACCACTCTAAATGAGAAATACTTATGAGCACAAAGACTTATAATTCTTCTCTATTTCTAACACTAACTAAGAATTCAATTCTCAGATTTACAGCACAAAGTCTGCAAATATTTAAATCAAATCTCTTTTCAGCAATCTTCAACAATTCTCAAGTAATCACAATATAATAAAACAAGGATTCAGCTCAAAGTCTGAAATTCCAGCTTCTTGATATCACTTGAAAATTCACAATATTTCACTATAAAGCCCAAAGACTTTATGAGTACAAAATTCTGCAGAGTTTTCTTGCTTGCTAAAAAGATAAAGATTACAATAGACCCCTCAAGTATTTATAGGAGGAGGGTCTGGAGAAAAAGGTGGGAGGATCTCAACAAACTTGAGAAAATCTCTCAACCGATAACTAATTGCGATTGACTTATTCAAAATTACAATCCAAATTGTGATTTGTCTTGTAAGATTTTACATGTAATTACATTTTCGAAAATTGCAAGAAAAGAACACTTGCAATTGCAAAATTTGTTTTTACATATATATTGTCGAAAGTAAAATTACATAAAACAATCTAAAACTTAATTTGTTTCATTCCTATCTTTGAAAGATAAGAAATTGCTGATGATGGTCTTCAACTCGTTCGGATCTGGACCCAATGTGTTCTTGGCCACTGCAACTGTCTTCAAAATTATATCAAAGTATTTGATAGTTGCCAATCTATGCTCTTCATAAGTATTTTGCATCTTCTCAAGGATTGTTTGGTGATTGACAAGCTTTTGAATCGAATCCATAGAAAATTGCTCTGATTCCATTTGTTGACGAAGACTAGCCGCCATTTCCGAAGTAACTGAATCAGCTTCAAGTAATTCATCCTCTTGATTTAAAACCATACATGAGATCTTCTCAAAACTTGAAAGAATATCCTGCTGAACTTCATCATTCATTTCTAAAGTGGCTTGGATATGGAATTTCGTCCAAAAAGGTCAACTTTTGTGCTTTTTAAGGCAATTCGGGTTTTTGAATGACTTTGACAATTTCGGAACTTTTTGACACTCTAGCAATTTTGCTTTTTGCAATTTCGGGATTTTTATGAGCTTTGACAATTTTCACAAAGGCAATCGGGATTTTTCAGAAGTTTAACAATTTTTGAACTTTGCAATTTTAAAAATTGTTATTTTAATTACAAATCCCGAAATTGTATTTTTAGGCTAAAAACCCAAAATGAACACAAAGTGAAAAGTTATTTTGTGAAAAATAATGATGGATATATGAAGTGGCGAAATGAAGTGAAAGGAATGAGCATGATATGTGAAATTTTATTGCTGGAAATGAACGGTGAAATGGAAGAAATGCGTTTTAATCATGTAAAGCATTTTTTAAAGGGAAAATGCATTATGTATGAAATATGGAGGTATGTGAAATGAGATGGAAGGTAAAATTTCAGTAAAATGGAGAAGGCGTGTGAATGTATATGAGAAAAACGCATTTTTATATAAGGGCGAATGGAGATAATATGGAGATATATGAGTGAAGATGGCGAATGAAATGGAGGAATAAATGGCAGTGAGAGTGAATAACGAAATGAAAGAAAATGGTGAGTAGACAAGTAAATGAAAGAGGCGAGAATGTATCAGGAAAACACGTTTTAGTATGAAGGCGAGCTTTTGAGATAAATAAATGTATTTAAGATAAAGAAAACCAATAAGAGAAAACGCGTTTTGATAAAACTAGCAAAAATATCAACAAATATACCAAAATAACCATGATGAAAGCGAAGGATAGAAAGAAAAACGCGTAAAAAATAAAAACGCGTTTTGAAACAGTGATAAAAAGTAAAAACGTGGTATGCAGAAGACAATATCATTGATAATAAAATAAAACTCACATAGATGACAGTAAAATATGAAAAGGAAGATGAAGAAAAACGAATCATACCTGAAGAAGAATTCGGACTGGAAAACAATGATAAAGCAAACCCTAGGCGCGTTGAAAAAGACAGAGACTCGGTTATTTACTGGTAAAAGTCCGAATTTGAAGCATTAAGGTCGACCAAATCTCCATAAAATGAGGAAATAAATGCAAAGAAGAATTCAACCAGCTCGAATCTGAGAAGAATCGGATTTTTCAGAGGCTTTCACAATGAAAAATAACATCAAAGTCATGAATCGGGTTTTTCATGAGGCTTTACATGCTCTTTCTTACAAAATCGGGTTTTTGAAGCAAAATAACAATTTTGCCTTAAGCAAATTCGCACTTTCCAGATCAAAAAACAATTTTCATTTTAACAAAAATGAACATTTGAAAAAAAATTTGAACTTTTCAAATCATTTAAGCAAAATCGGGTTTTTAAGGCACTTTAACAATTTTGCTTTTTTGTCAAAATAAAAGGACTTTAACAAAAATCG
The DNA here is from genome assembly GCA_007258455.2 of Sequoia sempervirens. Taxonomy (NCBI): domain Eukaryota; kingdom Viridiplantae; phylum Streptophyta; class Pinopsida; order Cupressales; family Cupressaceae; genus Sequoia; species Sequoia sempervirens. The sequence continues at coordinate 4,258 of VDFB02253349.1, forward strand.
GGTTTTTTAATAACTTAAGCAATTTCGGGTTTTTCAAACACTTTAGCAATTTTGCTTTGGAGTCTAAATTTCCCTATTTGCTGAGTTGCTCAGAAAACCCGAAATTGATGAAAAAGACACCAAAAACAACTCAAAAATCGACGAAAACGGAAACGTAAAGGGGAAAAAGAGTAGCCCAAAGGTTAATCAACCTAAAACAGAGATTTTCCACCCTTTGCACCTCGTAATGCGTGCCTTAGAGAAGAAAAATCTCAAGTTTTAAGAAAATTTTGATTGGTTACCCAAATTTTGAAACAAGTTAAAAATTTAGGATAACAAAGTCAGTGCCCAAAGTTTGTCTATGGCGAAGGCAAAGTTTGTATTGAACATAAACTAGATCATTCAACCTTTGCACTGATAATCTATTATGCTTCTTTCAGTGTATGTGCTCAAACATACTCCAATTGCGTTCACAACTTGAAGCACTACATGGTTGGCTCAATACTCGAACTGCAATTCTTTGAAGATTTGGTACCTTAGCACCAAATCTTTCCCACCATGCATTTGAGATGAGAAAAAGAAAAAAACCAATATAATTGTCCAACTTTAAGTTTCAATATTTAATAATAATAGAAAAAAAAAGTTATTATTTTTAAACTTATATTATGCCCTTAATAAATTTTCACTTGGGTGCAATGTCAACTGAGTAGCCTTGCATATATCTTGTGCAAAGACATCTCCTTGTGCAAGTCTAAAAATCTCAATCTCGGTGACTATTTATGCTCTAATACGAGAATCAGGCATCATTCATTCTATGATTGTGTAGAGCCCGCTCAGAACCTCCTCATCCGCCTTGAAATTAGGGCAGAATTGGAATGTCGGATTGAAAAACTATGCAGCTGCGTGTAGGGGCTTGTGAAGTTGGAGGTGCCATCATCTATCAATGATTTCCCAAATGGGGCGATACTTATAATCAACTCCCCCATAAATGGATCTAATGGCCTCTTTGGCTCTATCCATGCCCTCATATATTTAGCCCATTGTGGGCTTCTCCCCATCAACAACTCATAGGAGAACCACTAGAGGCTTTGTGAACTACAATTATTGAGAAACATTAGCATAAGTAAGAGTCAACAATAATAAACAAATAAAATAAAAACAATAATGAAAATATAATGTACAATTAGTAATTACATTTACCTTTATGATCTCCGCAGTAAGTACCTAGAAGCCTTGCTCATAAGAAATCCAATTTTCCACATCTTCCCCTGCATTGGTTTTAGCATATGGTGAGGAAGTCCACTTCTCACTAACTAACATGCACCTCAAGCTCCTTTTGACTGCAACAAGGATTGTAATGTGATGAAATTGGTAGCAAACCGGGTTATTCCAGGATGAGCCAACTCCTTTTGCCCCATGAATTACTTCATTATGTTGAGGACCCATTTGTGATTGTATATGAATTTTCAAACATTTTTTGCTATCTCCACACATGCTTTGATCCATGCAATCTTGTCAAGATTCTTCAATATGAGGTCAAGGCAATGAGCAACACAAGGAGTCCAAAATAATGATGGATGCCTATCCATCAGTAGTCTACCTGCAACAACATAATTTGTTGTATTATCTGTAACTACTTGCACCACATTCTCCTCACCCACATCAACTAAGACTTCATCCAAAGCCTCGCAAAGGATTCGACATTTTTGGTGTTCTTCGATGCATCAATAGATTTGATGAACACTGTGCCACTTGAGAAAGAAACAAAATCAATTATTCAGTAAAGCATAAATTGAAAATCATGATTCTTAATCACTAAATCTTGCTACAAGATGATTAAATCTTGCTATAAACTCCCTCAAGGGCTCATTATACTCCATCTTTGAATTTGCAAGTTGGGCAAACAACCAACGATTGTCTTCAGCAGGCTTGAATTGCGCCAAAAATTTCTTGCTCATAGTTGCCCAGCTTGTAATAGTGCCCGACTATAGGTGATTGAACCAGTTGGCAACATTCCCAACAAGAGTCTCCACAAAGAGACGCACTGCGATGTCTTCATGTGTCACGTGCAAGATGGCGCAGGCCGTTGAGAAGGCGGAAAGATGATCATCAAGATGTTGAGTTCCATCGCCGTCAAATCGTGGAAAGTGCTTCCTTGAACCTTTAGGTAACTCATGATTTACCTGAAAAGCCAAACGTCCAATGCTATTACCCCAAGGTAATGGGAGTGGACGTCTAAGATTCCTGCCAGCATTATTGTTGTTATCACCAATTGCTTCTGGCTAGATCATGCAATAGGGTGCTAGATGGTCATTCCCATGTCATAAAGCGTAAGCTTTCTTGAAGTTTTATGCCTCGTGCCCCACGGTGGGCACCAAAAAACTATTGGCATTTCAATTCGCACCTCTGGAATGAGGATTAGAAATGAACAGCCATGCATAGATAAACTGCTCTTTGAATTAGGAGGGGAAGCTCCCTCTTTGCTGATGTTGCTTAAGAAAGTAAATTAAAACTAATTTGCCTATCTTTTTGTTCAGCTAAGAGCACAAGGTTATAAAACTCAAGCATCGTAGCTGAGATTTTCTCTTTTGGAATTTCAACTACGACTAAGCCTACTCTAATGACGTTTCTAACTTCTCAAGTAAACGCAAAGCAAGAGAGTTAGAAATGGACAAGGAAGGATTCTCTGACATAAATACTTAAATAAACTTTTCTCCCAACGCACATCTACTTACTTTCAATGCAAGCTGAAATAAAGATCATATAAGCATAACACATGAAATGGAAATCTGAGACATTATATCAGGGCAAAGTAGGCACAAGACTTTATTTCTCAAATCTCAAGAACAAAGGATTACACTTTTGGGACAGTAGGATTGTAGCAAAATAGGCTTACAGTTTAGCTATCAAACCAGAACACATTGACACAAGACACATGCACTGAACAATAACTTGCAGCTAAAGAGGCATGCAAGCTTGCTCTTACACAAAGTGAACTGACACTGAATAACAACTTGCAACATTACAGGCTTGCAATTTGCTATCACAAGCACTGTTCAAGAAAAATGGGCAAGGCTGCCCTTATTTATACACAAGCAGAGGAGTAGGGAACCCTAAAATCTCCTTGCTTTTACAACTAAGACTTGCCAACCATGCAAGCTTTATTTCTAAAACTAAACAAGATAGACATCTAACCATGAAGAACACTAAAAAAGCATGTCGTTTGGGTCTTCAAATCTTCGTTGAGAGAAAAGGGAAAATCTTCTTGCTCTAGACGCCAACCTGCAAAAATGAATAATGGAAGACAAAAGCTTTCTTAAATAGGTTTTTAGGATAAAAGTTGCTTTCATTCTCCAACTTTAAAACTTCTTGAACCCAATCTTGAGCAGGTGCATCGAACTTGGACACTTTCTAATGTTGAAAGATAAAACTTGGAAAAATTGACTAAGGCATTGAGCCTTGGTCGCCAATCTCCTCTTGGGGCGCTTTTCCTCTCTAGACTTCGTCATTTTTTCACCATTTTCAATTTTTTGCTTTATTTTACCCTTGGTTTGATCTTGATTTTTGGTAGCTCAATGAATCCTGTGATTTGGCGGAAGGATCCATCGCGGAGCTTGATTGAATTTGACGAGATTATCCTGGATGCAACTTTTTGATAAAAACATGATCTTGACCCTTAAATCATGGGCGCCTATCTCCTCTTGGGGCGCCCATCATTACCAGTGTTAGCCATTTTCTTCACATTTTTCATCTCTTCATGTTTTCTTGATCTTTTGATGAATTCGTGATTCCGGTAGCTAGACTAACCCAATTGATTGATTGTCAGATTTGCTGAATAGCTTGAGGAGGGTCTTCTAGAGATGATCTCTTCTAAAAACTGATTTCAGGGCCTCAAAAGTCTGGGCGCCCCTGGCTACTTGGGGTGCCCATGGCTTCCAAACTTAGTCTTTTTTTGGATTTTCAACTTTTACACTTGCTTTCTGATCTTCTGATGAATTCTCATTTCTGGATGATCATGATGTCTGACGAACTGTTGGCTAGACATGCTGGATAGCTTGAAGGATTCTGAAGGGGGTCTCTTGGGGATGATATTTCCTGAAAGTTGAATCTAGGGGTCAAAAGCTTGGGCGCCCCAGGCTAGCTAGGGCGCCCAACTCATCCAGAGTTAGAATTTATTTTGAGATTTTCAACTTTTCCTTTGACTTCTTCATTTTGCTTAATTTCATCCTTCTATTCTGTCTTCGGTATTTGGTGACTGCCAACTCTGATGGACTTGTTATTGATTATGTTGGAGAGCTACTTCAATTCTGAAGATAACATGCTGGAGGCTGCAACTGCAAATTTGATGTTTTAGACCTCCAAATCCTTAGGCGCCTATCTCCTTCTGGGGAGCCCAAGATCCCTAGACTTAGAAAATTTTCTGATGATTTCATGATTTGCATTCTGCTTCTTGGTTGAGACCTCTCCGTTTGATCTCAAATTCAGAAGGACTGATTGATCGGATGATTGGGCCGATGGACTCACTGCGGAGCTAAGAAGATTTTGAGCAACATTTTCCGAGAGTATCAAACCTTAATTCCATCATTTGACCTCCTGAAAAGTTGGGCGCCTATCTCCTTCTGGGGCGCCCATGGCTGGCAGACTTAGTTTTTATTTTGCATTTTTCAACTTTCTCCTTCGTTCGATGTGCTTGCCTTTGCCTCGCTTGCTGGAGATGAAATTTTTTCTAAGGCTTGAGGGTTTGGGCGCCTAGACTGAGCTGGGGCGCCTGAAGCTTCCAGACTTAGCCAAAATTTTGCATTTTTCAATTTCACAGCTCCCCTTCTGCATTCTTCGTTCTGCGTGCACATTCATCATTTATCATCTTCTGTTCAGTGCTTGAATGTTTGAATCTGACACCTGGCAACTGACTGACGTCCATTAATGGCCTCAGAACTCCCAAAAAACTTCTGAAAAAGCAAAATAGACCCACTAGAGCAAAACTGATCTTTTGATGATTCTGACTGTACTAGTCTAATGAGGAAGTATTTTCGACCAATCAAAATCAATTTGAACCCTAGAAGCCAAAATTTCTATTTTTAGAAAATTTTGCCAGCCTTCGCTTCATAAAGAAACCTAGAAAAACCTGTAAAAGTCTTCTATTTCTTTTAGAAAGTTTTAAAAATAGAAATTTTCCTAAAATTTAGGGCCAAAAAGCTAAGATCTGGGTTTTGTAGACTTGGTTGCTTTGAGCAGACCCAGATTGTTAGATTTTGAAAATTTCAAGTTTTTAACCCTCATGCAAGACATGCAAACCCCAATTTTGACCTTTTTGACAATTTTGACAAGACTTTTACTTATTTCTTCAAAATATCTAAGTGTAGCAAAATTTTTAATTTGGGGTACAACATTTGGCTTTGTCTGGGGACCATGTTGAATACTTACGGCATAGGAGAACCAAAGAATCTCTGGATTTTTAAGCATAGACTAGTGCCTTATCCATTGGGTATCGGAGTCAGCAACATGTCCTAATCACCTAGAACAAGACTTTCCCTAAGTCACCTATGACAGGACTTCCTAAAATCACCTAATAGTTGGATTTCCCTAGAAATCACCTAAAACAAGACGCCCAATCACCTAAAACATGAGGAAACTGTTACGGAAAGGGGAAACACAACATAACGAACACATCACGGAAAGAGGAAACACATTACAAAAGCAAAGAAAAAAAACTTAATCCCCGAAGGATGTTATTTTTATCTGAAAGGATTTACTTCTCTTCTCATGGGTATTGTGGGAGACAAATCTTCTGGGATGAAGATTCTCATATCTTCATACATTCAGGTAGAGGCACTCTGACAAAAGTCTGAATATGGCGCAAAGAGGGAAGCGGATACCATTGAGACACCAACTTTGTTGTCGTTCATCTTTGGGATGTCTCTGTTGTCAATCTTTGGGATGTCTCTGTTGTCGAACTCTTCAAACCAATCAATCACATTCCAAACCCAATTTCTATAATGTCGTAGATGATCCTTTCTGACATGAAAATCTCCTTTGATAGGCTCATCGATCAGCTCTACATCTCTTTTAACACATAGGAGTTCAATTCCAATGTCTTTGGCATTTTTGAGGCCTAACAAAAGAGCCTCTTTTTCAAGTTCAATGAATTCCAATTGCAGCAATGCTTTAGGGGAGATGATCATTTTCCCTTCTTCTGAACCTACAGCTGAACAACCCCCATCTAAATGTATTGTCCATAACTTTGTATCCTCTGTCAGTCTCCTTTTAGAACAAGCAATGTTTTGGTCTTCAATTCCTATTTCTAACAGCGTCACACAATTACCAAGATCCGTTTCTTGATATAGAATTTGGGTTGAGGGGTTTGGGATTTTCACCACCATGAATTGGGATTTGGGTTCAGATTCTATTTTGATTTTGCCTTCCTTCACAAGAATGATCGCAAATGACCAATCTAACTGCATTGCACCACCAAGATCTCTGCTGAAGCTTTGGCTGAGCAACATCCCGTAGCTGGGTGGAATGTCAGCCACTAGGATGGTCATTTTTATCTTTCTTTCTGGGCAAGTTGCCAACCTTACTTGAGTGTCCTTCAATTGTCCGACCAACGGCACCGTCTTAGACTGAAGTGAATAGCACTCGTTTTGAGTTTCTGTACATGAGAGTCCCAATGCTTTCATCACTTGTAGAGGCATGACGTTGTCTGAGGCTCCTGAATCAATGATACAATTGCTCAATTTGAATCCTCCTGCTGGAACATATGACTCAAGCAATGTAGGCTGAATTGAAGCTTCTTTCTTTACATGTTGTATTATTCTGTCCAACTGCTCAGGATGGTCACAAAGAAACTCCAGCTGAGAAATTTGCACTTTCGTCTTCATCAAGGAGTCTACAATATCAAAATTGGCTGGAGATGGGTGTTGAGCAACCGCTTCTTTAACTTGTTCTTTAGCTCTCCGCCTCTCTTCTTCTTCCTTTTATGCTTGCAAGTGCAAAGCACTTGTAAACACAGGAAAAGAGTGTCTTCCGTGATTTGCTGCAAGAGAGTAGGGGCGGAGGTCTTCTTTTTCTTCAATAACGGGTTCACTTTGAAAGTATCCCGTAGCGGAGTCGCCATCAATGTTGTCCGTCTGTGGTAAGACAACATTCGGACTTGGTGTTGGGACAAAACTGGAGCTGGGTGCAGCATCAGCATATCCCATAATCTGATTCATTCTTAAGTTCTCGGGACATGTAGTACCGGTATGTGCGTCGGTATCATGGAAAGAACAAAATACTGCATTTTGTGTAGCTTCAACTGTTTGTCTTGGTGGTACTAGCAACCGTGGCCTGTAATTGTTGTAAGGCTCTAAATTATTTCTCTTTGGCTGATAGGGTTACTGAAATTGATACTGTGATGGAGGTAGTGCAAGCATCTCATTGGCTACCTTCTGTAGCAGTGGATTTGCAGAACTCTGAACTAGAGGCCTGATTGAATCCTTCATCATTATGCCGGAAGTAATCATATTATCCTCCAACTCGATGGCATGTTCTTGCGCATCTGTCAATTCTGTATGTCTTTCCGTCTTCAGGAAGAAGGCTATCTCTGATGGAAGAGCATTTATGAAGCAGCTCATCAGAATCTCTAGTGATGGATTAAGTGTAGAAGAAAGTTGTGTAACAAGGCGATTAAATCTTGCTACAAACTCCCTCATGGGCTCATTGTACTCCATCTTTGAATTTGCAAGTTGGGCAACAACCAATGATTGTCTTCAGCAAGCTTGAATCGCGCCAAAAATTTCTCGCTCATAGTTGCCCAACTTGTAATAGTGCCCGACTCCAGGTGATTGGACTAGTTGGCAGCATTCCCAACAAGAGTCTCCACAAAGAGATGCACTGCGATGCCTTCATGTGTCACGTGCAAGATGACGCAGGCTGTTGAGAAGGCGGAAAGATGATCATCAGGATGTTGAGTTCCATCGCTGTCAAATTGTGGAAAGTGCTTCCTTGACCCTTTAGGTAACTCATGATTTACCTGCAAAGCCAAAGGTCCAATGCTATTACCCCAAGGTAATGGGAGTGGATGTCTAAGATTCTTGCTAGCATTATTGTTGTTATATCACCTACTGCTTTTTACCGGATCATGCAACAAGGTGCCGATGGTCATTCCGTGCTACAAAGCGAAAGCTTTGAAGTTTTATGCCTCGTGCTCCCAAGTGGTGGGAAGCTAAAATCGCTGGTGCTCAATTCGCACCTCTCGAAATGCGGATTAGAAACCCGAGAAGGCACAAATAAACCCGTTTCTTTTGAATTAGGGAAGCCCTCTTTGCTAATAAGGTTTCAAAATTAAAACTAATTTGCCCATCTTTTGTTCAGCTAAGAGCACAAGGTTATAAATCTCAAGCGCCGTAGTTGAGATTTTCTCTTTTGGAATTTCAACTACGACTAAGCCTACTCTAAAGATGTTTCTAACTTCTCAAGTAAACGCAAAGCAAGAGAGTTAGAAATGGACAAGGAAGGATTCTCTGACATAAATACTTAAATAAACTTTTCTCCCAACGCACATCTACTTACTTTCAATGCAAGCTGAAATAAAGATCATATAAGCATAACACATGAAACGGAAATCTGAGACATTATATCAGGGAAAAGTAGGCACAAGACTTTATTTCTCAAATCTCAAGAACAAAGGATTACACTTCTGGGACAGCAGGATTGTAGCAAAATAGGCTTACAGTTTAGCCATCAAACCAGAACACATTGACACAAGACACATGCACTGAAATATAACTTGTAGCTAAAGAGGCATGCAAGCTTGCTCTTACACAAAGTGAACTGACACTAAATAACAACTTGCAGCATTATAGGCTTGCAATTTGCTATCACAAGCACCGTTCAAGAAAAATGGGCAAGGCTGCCCTTATTTATACACAAGTAGAGGAGTAGGGAACCCTAAAATCTCCTTGCTTTTACAACTAAGACTTGCCAACCATGCACACTTTATTTCTAAAACTAAACAAGATAGACATCTAACCACCTATGAAAGCATAAAAAATAGGGAATGCCAACTATGACAACTTGGTTTCTTTCTCTTCTTCAAAGAGTGGATAAGAATTGAGACAAGAATAGAAAGAAAGCTGGAAGGAAACTTCTAGATGACTGTTGCTTTAAATCTCGTCCACATCCGCAAAAAGCTGAGTTGTTTCTTGATTTTAGGTGGAGAGTGCTACTGAAAATAGAATGCTGATTTGCCTCGAAAAAACAATTTCTCCAAAAAAAGTTGGGACCTGGGTTTTGTAGAGAATTATGTTATGGAGAAACCCAGATGCTCAAAAATTGAAAAGGCTAAATCCATCTTGAAAAAGCGGCCAAAAAGTAGTCTCTAGAAGAGGGAAAAGTTTTTCAATGTTCAATAGGATGAAAAAGCGGAGAGGCCCATGTGATTAGAAACGGAAAAAGTGAGTGATTGTTTTTAAAAAGCAATGCCCTAAAAGTTTGGAGCACATACAAGTGTTCCTCTTTGCTCATTGATCTCGAAACCACAAAGAACACCGGAAAAGCATGTCGTTTGGGTCTTCAAATCTTCATTGAGAGAAAAGGGAAGGTCTTCTTGCTCTAGACACCAACCTGCAAAATGAATAATGGAAGACAAAAGCTTTCTTAAATAGGTTTTTAGGATAAAAGCTGCTTTCATTCTCCAGCTTTAAAACTTCTTGAAGCCAATCTTGAGCAGGTGCATCGAACTTGGACACTTTCTGATGTTGAAAGATAAAGCTTGGAAAAATTGATTAAGGCATTGAGCCTTGGGCACCAATTTCCTCCTGGGGTGCTTTTCCTCTCTAGATAGTCATTTTTTCACCATTTTGAATTTTTTGCTTGATTTTACCCTTGGTTTGAACTCGATTTTCGGGAGCTTAGTGAATCCTGTGATTTGGTGGAAGGATCCATCGCGGAGCTTGATTGAAGCTGATGAGATTATCCTGGAGGCAACTTTTGATAAAAACATGATTTTGACCCTTAAAATCATGGGCGCCTATCTCCTCTTGGGGCGCCCATCATTACCAGTGTCATCTTCTGATGAATTCGCGATTCCAGGAGCTAGACTGACTCGATTGATTGACTGTCAGATTTGCTGAATAGCTTGAGGAGGGTCTTCTAGAGATGATCTTTTTCTGAAAACTGATTTCAGGGCCTCAAAAGTTTGGGTGCCTGTGGCTACTTGGGGTGCCCATGGCTTCCAGACGTAGTCTCTTTTTGGATTTTCAACTTTTACACTTGCTTTTTGATCTTCTGATGAATTCTCATTTCTGGATGATCAGGATGTTCGACGAATTGATGGCTAGACTTGTTGGATAGCTTGGAGGATTCTGAAGGGGGTCTCTTGGGGATGATATTTCTTGAAAGCTGAATCTAGGGGGTCAAAAGCTTGGGCACCCCTGGCTAACTGGGGTGCCCAACTCCTCCAGAGTTAGAATTTATTCTAAGATTTCAACTTTTCCTTTGACTTCTTCATTTTGCTCAATTTCATCCTTCTATTCTATCTTTGGTATCTAGTAATTGCCAACTCTAATGGACTTGTTGATTCCGTTGGAGAGCTACTTCAATTCTGAAGATAACATGCTGGAGGCTGCAACTGCAAATTTGATGTTTGAGACCTCCAAATCCTTAGGCGCCTATCTCTTTCTGGATCCCCAGACTTTGAAAATTTTCTGATGATTTCATGATTTGCATTCTGCTTCTTGGTTGAGACCTGTTCGTTTGATCTCAAATTCTAGATGACTGGTTGATCGGATGACTGCGCTGATGGACTCACTGCGGAGTTGAGATGATTCTAAGCAACATTTTCCGAGAGCATCAAACCTTAATTCCATCATCTGACCTCTTGAAAAGTTGGGCGCCTATCTCCTTTTGGGGCTCCCATGGCTGGCAGACTTAGTTTTTATTTTGTATTTTTCAACTTTCTCCTTCGTTCGACGTGCTTGCCTTTGCCTCGCTTGCTGGAGATGAAAAATTTCCTAAGGCATGAGGGTTTGGGTGCCTAGATTGAGCTGGGGCACCTGAAGCTTCAAGACTTAGCCAAAATTTTGCATTTTTCAACTTTCATAGCTCCTCTTCTCCATTCTTCGTTCTGCGTGCATGTTCATCATTTCTTATCTTCTATTCAGTGCTTGAATGTTTGAATTTGACACCTGGCAGTTGACTGACCTCCATTAATGGCCTCAGAACTCCCAAAAAAGCTTTTGAAAAAGCATAATAGACCCATTAGAGAAAAACTGATCTTTTGATGATTCTAATTGTACCAGTTTGATGAGGAAGTATTTTCGACCAATCAAAATCAGTTTGAACCCTAGAAGCCAAAATTTCTATTTTTAGAAAATTTTGCTAGCATTTGTTTCGAAAGAAACCCAGAAAAATTCACAAAAAATTCTAATTTTAGAAAGTTTCTAAAAATAGAAATTTTCCTTCAATTTAGAGCCGAAAAATTGAGATCTGGGTTTTGTAGACTTGGTTGCTCTGAGCAGACCCGGATCATCGGATTTTGAAAATTTCAAGTTTTTGATCCTCATGCAAGACATGCAAACCCCAATTTTGACATTTTTGACAAGACTTTTACTTATTTCTTCAAAATGTCTAAGTGTATCGAAAATTTTAATTTGGGGTACAACACATTCTCTTTGTTGACACAATCCTAGGAGCACCATTAGACATATGTAATGTCCCCTTGTTCTAGATCAGTATCTTTGCAGTGGTTAGTCTACTATTTGGTCCTTGTAGGCTAATGAGATGTTTAGGGGACCCTTTTGAGGGTAATCAATGGCTCCTCAGTAGGCCTTTTGATGTCATTTCAGTATTCTTCAGCTTAGTGGCTCAGTGTATTGGTGGTGGGCCTTCTTGAGGTCATTCTGGACGTTTTCTCCTACTTACTATTTTTAGTAAGTCACTTGGTCATATTGCCCATACTTCCTATTTATAGTAAGTCATGCTTGGATCAGTTGTCATCACACCTACATCTGGAAAATGTTTTAACACTCTAACTAATCTACAGTTTAAGAATGGTAATAACTACTAGATTCAGCTGAAGTGTAGCCAACAGTTTTTATATTAGAGTATCCTTTGCAATAATGAACGGAAAGGATAAACAGTCTGAAACAAAAACTACATAAGCAAATCATCAACTAACTTTTAATCTTTCATTTTCAGCTGAAAAGATACAGTTATCAATCTTTATATACCGAAAACCATAGTTGGTTAATAACTAACTTTTTCCATTACTTTCGAAATGAAAATAACATTTATTATAGGTATGAATTTAACATGTAAAAGTAAATATAACTTAAATTAAGAGAGAGAGAGAAAGAGTTACAAGAAAGTACAGTTCGAAGGCTGGAATGCTTGTACAGAACTCTATCTTCAAGGGAAAAAGAAATATCATCAAGGGATTTTCTGCCCAACTGAAGAACTATTGGTCTCCTGTGTTTCTTCAACTGAAGAAACCCGACCCTTCACGAGGGTAATTAATAAGGATCACAAAATATCATCATGCCATTTGAGCCTGGTGTCAAGAACCTATACCACCTGGTCGATCCTTCACTATAGGGTACTCCTAACTAGAAAGACCATTCTGACTAGGGGTATATCTGGTTCTTGATAGCTGACAAATGCTTAAACTAAGCATCATAACCTTGGCCAAGGATTTTATCAATAATAAGCACGTACCTTTTGTTGTCAGCACTCTCACCCTTGCTCGACATTTAAATTCTTAACCCAATAAGTTGTAATCTCAAAAATTCATCTTATATCTTTTATAACAATAGGCGAAGATTTCATTTTTGATTTACAGAGCAGAGAATGAGGTTAAATGGCTCAGTTCGAGATTTTGTTCCTCTGTAATCAATTGCAAGGTGTTCATTCTTTACTAACTAGAGGAAAGAGTACTTTGTCAAAATCACTGTTAAAGATTATCCTCAATTCTGTTTTATTTCAACTATTGGCCAAGAGTAATTTACAAGGTCTGACCCGGATTCAAAAACTCAAAGTAGATATATTTTCCGAAACCCAACTCTTAATTTTATTCTTTTTGAATAAAGAGAAGCTACCTGTTACTGACTTGTAGAGGAGAGAAAAAGATCAAAGGACTCTACACCAAGTTTAGTGTCTTACAGAACAGAGGTATAAAACTCGTTTCTTTCATCAAAAGAAATGAGAGATAGTATTTCAACAATAAGGAGAAGTTTACAGAAGAAGTTACGTTTCATAGCTTTTGACGGAAAAAAGAGTATAACAAACCGACCAAGTTTGGGTATACAAACAAGCAAGATGAAGATTGTAGTTTAAACCATGATAGAGTAATTCATAGGGCGAATCGAGAGCATAGAAAGAAGTAACACCCAAATGGTAAAGGAAGATGTAGAAAATTACCCATTCAAGTTTCTGAGACTGGTCGAGTATAATAAAAATGTATCTGCATTTACGTTCCAGTTTCACAAAAGAAAAAATGAAGCACGGTTTAAGCGCGATTTATTGGAAACAAAGGCTATTATATATATGCCTGGTTAGATGACTAAGCTTGACCAAATTCACCTGATGACCTTCCACAACAATCCGATATTAGCTACGGTGACTAGGGTTTCGTCGCAGTCTGGAAGAAAATGATGATGACGCACTACACGGGAGTATCGAATGCTCTTATCCGCCATGAACAAAGTGTAGCATCAACAAATGATCGCTCGACCAAGTTGCCAACAGAGTAGCTAGAACGGAGAATGCGAATGCCAAACTGATAAGCAAAAGAATGCAAACTATTATCAATTGATGCCTTAATAGAGAGAATAGAGTGAAGCCTTCCGAGAAAGATGATGGTTACTGTTCGAATGAGAAAGAAAGGAGCCTCTGGTGAACACGGAAAAAGAATGACAGGAAAAAGCCAAAGCAAAGATGCGAATGAAAAAAAACTAGAGGAAGTGAGTGAATGCTGAATGAAAGATGAAAACACCTCCATCCACCCGAGCCAAGATACCTAGTGCGAGCGACTGCCCAATTGATTCTTGGATGTTTCAAACAAGATTGGTGGTAAGGTGGCGAGAGTTACCACCTCCCAACTTTATCGTCACCCAACTAAAATTTATCATATTCCTTAATATTTAACCATCGGCTTAAAGTATTACTTTTATTTTTATGTTTAAATCAATGGACTTAAGGATGTTGATATTATTATCAATTTTAATATTTAATATTCATTTACTATCTCATAAGGTGCACTCCAAGAGTTAATTTCACGACTTCAAAAGGAGAATGTTGATAAATAATTAAAGTTGACTTGCTTTATAATTATTTTATTAAATGAGATATGACCAAGGTTATGACTTAAATACAACCACCTTACACCGACTCATGGCTTGATGATAATTTTGATCCTTCATTGACTACAACCTCTCCTTGATGATATTTCCCTTTACCTTGGGTGTTGGCGATCCTACAACCACTTGACAAAGGGATAGGGTTAGACCGTTCTTGATATCATTTATTAAATAAAAACTCTTCAACACTTACATTGTGAACATATATAAGGAAATCATCCATAATTACAATTATAACCAATAAATTAAAAATTCTTTCCCAATTTCACATTCTCATGAAAGGTAGTTAATCACAACGAACATAACGACCATAATTACATTGCCATAATCTTGTTCAAGACAAAAGGGATGTAACAAATGTGATTGGATCACTCTCATGAGTTGGTGTTGGTTTATTATTGGGAATTAGTGATTTAATTATATTATTAAAGTCAATTTGACTTTAATAATATTATTTATTAATGATGACTTTATAATAAGGAGTTATAAGGGGTTAAGTGGCAATTAATAAAGTATTATATTTAAATGATACTTTATGAAACATTATATTAAAAGGCAAATGTATTAAAAAGCAACAAAAGCAAATATTAATTTTAAAGTCTATTTGGCCAATTGAGGGCGTTGGAATTTAGGAGAGTATAAAAAGCAAAAGTGATTTGCTTTTTCATTATTATTCATTATTTCATTGAAACTTGTGCAAATTTGGAGAAACTGAGTAAGGGGTTGCTGGTTATGGAGATTGACCTTTTCTGAGGACGAAATCCCTCGAAAAGAATAGTGTTTGTAGGTGTGAAAAATCACCTAAGGGCACTAGATTGAATAATCTCATTCAAAGGTTATTATTTGAGCTTCACTGGATCCAAGAGATCATCATTTTCAGAATATACAGAGGTTTAATTGGCAGATCAGAAGTTAAATTGTTGATCATTATTGCTGTTGTTCCTTCACAAATCTGGCATGCGGGATTTGAGCAGATTATTCAGCCCTAGTTGGCACGTGTGGATCTCCTTGAGCAGGTCATACCACTTTGTGCCAGGCATGAGGATTCTAGTGCAGGTCGACTTGTATTGTGGGCTGCAAACAGTCCAAGTTGTGGCATCTAGGGCATAGAGAGTGATCTGTAGCAATTTCTAGGCATGATTATTAGGTACAGAGGTGTGATGTTTCATTTTGTTAGTTTCCAAATTATTGATTACTCCATATTCAGATCTGCAATCTGATATTATGTAATTCGGGTATGACTCCATCATATTTTCTAAAGCATTAATCAAATCCGGCTTTAATTGTTCTATGTATTGCTTGGTATTATTTATTTTTGCAGATCAGAGGGGGTTATTATAACATACCCCTCAAAACAACCTTCTTACCATCCACTCTAAACTTCAACTCCATAATTTGAAAATTCGGAGAATACTTTCCTAATGAGTGAAGCCATTGGATGCCCAATATAGCATTAGTTTCCCCTAAATCAACAACATAGAAATCATCAGTGATGTAATTCCCTAGTGTAATATTCAGCTGTGGGTCCCGTTGGGTACAAGCCATGTTAAAACCATCTGCCACCATAACATTGAACCCCTCAAAATCCTCTGTAGGTATACCCTTCTTTGCCACCAAAGTTGAATCTATGAAGTTGTGGGTTGCCTCACTATCCACTAAAATAGTCACCTGCTATTCTTGAAAAACTCCACAAACTTGGAAAGATTTAAATCTAGGAGTACCTAAAAAAGTAGCTATAGTTACACCTTTAACCCCCTTAGGTGGATGCTCTTTCTTTGTAATGTCCCCTTCTCATTGATCACCTTGAGGACTTAATAGCCTATTTAATTCCCGTAGGCTATAGTTGGGAAAAGGAACTTAATTTATTTAATTGTTTAATATTACTTGGCGGGAAAAGTACATTTAAAAAGGTAATGTGAAATAATTAATTAAACGGGTTATAAAGTGACTTTTGAAAATATTTTAAAAAATCAACTTTATAAAGTCACTTTATTAATTTATTGAGCGGGAAATAAAGCAAGTGTTATAAAAGGTGATTTTGGAGCTCATTTGTACTATGCTTTTTTATTTTCTCATTTTCACTTTTGGAGAGCTTCTTGAAGTCCTTGGTCTTGGGGAGGAGAAACCCTAGGGCATTCGGTTTCGGTGGTGAAATGATTCCACCCTAGTTGGTTCATGGGGGAGATCATCTAGGTCTTCCAATTGGGCGATTGAAGCAATTTTGTGAGTCTCATGTAGAGACAAAATTGGTGGTAAACGATATATTTTTCTATGCCTTTGAGGCTGAGGTTTGGTGTCTAGGTTTGAGGAGGTTTTGCATATTAGAGTGGCCGCCATATATCTGCATATCTAGAGGACATTTATTGCTGTTATGTTGCTGGGCGTGGCTTTAAGGGACCCGTGAATCATCTGAAACCCCTAGTGTTGAGTTGTAGTAGATTTCAAGGCATGGTCGTGGTGTTTGGTAGGGGTTGTGGGTCTGATATCCAGGCCGTGGTTCTCAAAAGGAGGTCGCAGGTACTTGAAATGTCATCAGCCACCCATATGCAGTTGTGAGCTTCTTGTTTAAGGTCCGTGTGAGTCTTGGAGGAGTGGCATGAACTCCCAGGTGCAGTGCAACCAGTCATAACCAGCCGTGAGTCTACTTCGAGGGCTGCATGGGAGTTTGTATGAACCCAGTTTACTTGAAGGAGGGCTGTTGGATGTGGGACTGTCTTGGCATGAGGATTACACAGTAGAACACATCACTGGCAAGGAGAACAAATACATGTTTTCCTAGGCGTAGCTATTCCAGGTCTGAAATACATCGTCTAAATATTGTATTTTCTATTTAGTTCAGGCTGGTATTAGATTGCAAACCATATATTTCTATATCTCTGTTTTGAGTATCAAAAATATGTATATCAGTCCTTTGCTATTGCTCAGTCGAGTTTGCTTAAGTTTGTAACTTCATACTTTCATGTAAATCAATGTGAGATATTCAAATATGATGGAATGAAGTTGTTATGTTTCATCATTGAATCCCTTTTATGCACTTCTTTTCAATACTGTGATAAAATTCATTACATGGAATGGATTAAGTTTGACAAAATGGAACATATGTCAAATTGAAAAGAAATGGGTAAATATCATTCAAATCAGTAGGGGTTTTTATAGTGGTATCAGAGCTAGTCTTCCTGCTAGCCTGTGTGTTTGGGGTGCAAAATTGCATATCAAAAAATTATATGCATGATTCTTTATGAATCTGGAGGACGAGGCCTACATAACCTATAGGAGTAGAAGGGAAAGAGAAAGAGCATTGGGTAGTATATTTGATTCAGAGTCAGAGGAAGTAGAAAACATGGGTGATAGGTGTGAACTGCTTGAAGGTAGTACTTTGCAGATTTTAAATGACCTTGCATGGGGTCAACAATAGGTAGTCCAACTCCTCACTCAGTTGATGGCTGATAGCAATAATGCTGGTAACAATGGTACAGGAGGTACTAATGGGTATAATGGTGACAATGGGAACAACAAGAACAATGGTGAAGGGAATAACACTCACATTCCTACTTAGAGCCACATTAGGGAAGCAAGTAGGGTGACTCCTAGACCACTTATGCGTCAATTTTTGGGAGGATAGCTAGCTGGTAATTAGGGAAAACAAGCATAGGGTGAAGGATTCACAGATTACTTGAAGGAGTATCAGTCTCTTGGTGATGAGTACCATGTAGTGATGACTCTAGGATTTTTGTGCCATAAAATACAAAAATAGGCCAAGGGATCATAACAAGGGTCCTCAGAATCAGGATTTGCTACATAAGGTTGGGAAACTATCTATCCCTTCATTTGATGGTTCAAGCAAATGTATTGCTAGAGCATGGGTTCAGAAGTTTGACACCTATTTCCAACTACACCCTATGTTGGAGTCTAAAGCCATCAAATATGCCACGTTACATTTAGAGGGTGAGGCTCAGGAGTGATGGTACCATGGGTTAGTCACCTTGGGGTATGCTAGCATCACATCCTATTTGGACTTTACTCAGAAGTTGGTGGATAGATTCGACAAGAAGGACCCAAAGTTGTATTTCATGGAGTTGGCGCAAGTCAAACAGGTTGGTTCTGTGGATGCATACATTTTTGAGTTCCAGAAGCTCTCAGTTATGGTGTCAGATGTTTCAGAGCACAGATTGATCATACTCTTTATTGAGGGCTTATCCGAGCCACTACGTGGGTGGATTAAAGCCTTCAAACCAGAACTACTTTAGGATGCCATCATCAGGGCACACAACATGGAGAATTTAGTGCCTAAGAGTAAATTTCAGTCCAAACCATTCATTCCTCAAAAGAACAAAGATAAGAAGCCCTTTTAGAAGGAATGGCCCAAGAAGGATAAGTTGGATGATGAGGCTCGTAAGGAGTTGAGGAGGAAAAAGCTTTGTTTTAGCTGTAAGGAGCCTTGGGAGCCTAGTCATCGATGCATGGGGAAGGGAAAGTACACTACATTGAGGTCCTTTCAGATAGTGAGGATGAAGGGGAGGCAAATTAGGTATCGAGCAGGGATCATAGCAGTTCTGAGGAGGAGCAGCCACATGAGGAGACTAAGAGTGAAGCTATTGCCACTATATCAGGCTATGTCACCGTATTCACCGAACTTCAACCATCAAATTCAAATTTCGGCGAATTTGAAATATTTATTTTAAATTTGTTAAAATTCGTCTTTCTTCAGTACGGAAAAAACCCGCCATTTTTTCTGCGTTGGCTGAGCCTGAGACCTGACTTCCTATCTGCTGTTCCCTCCTCCCGTGCACTCTGTCGTGAATTTTTTCTTTGGCCGCCCTATCTCTGAAGCAACGATTTCGTGATTTCCTCCTATAGTGTGTTCATGGCTTCACACGATGTCCATGATGCTCTAGTCGGGCTGCAGTAGGATAGGAACCGAAACCCTACCTCCTCCCCTTCCCCGGTTATCCCGACTATTTGGAGCGTGTTGCATTTAATGCTTAGGATGTCACTCGTGTGAATGATTGAGGGTCCAAAGTCGCGGTTTTGATTGATTGTCGGGCTCCCGCATTTCTAGGGTACAATATCACATTGTCCATCATGGATGTATGGCTTGGTCTTTCTGATTGTTCTTGTGACTGTGTTCACTTAATGAAAGTAACATATAAAATGTTGGATGTAATTCTTAATATATAAATTACATCCATTATTATTAATTATTAACTATTAATATATTCAGTTGAATATATTTACTACTTATAGTATTAAATTCAATTTTTTTTAATGTATTTATATTTTATGTTTTAAATCATGTCTATTTGTTATTTAATTTTTGTTTTTTTATTCATAATGTTAAAATTTAATATTTTAAATTAAATAAATTAAACTTTTATTATAATATATTTATTATTTAATATATAATTTAATTTATCTATTATTTATATATTAATAACATTTAAAATTTAAATTATATTTTTAAACGTATTTATTATTTATTTTGCTTTGTCTTTAGCTTTATTAATATATTTAAACATATTAGTATATTAATATTATTTTTTATTTATTTTTAGTTTATTACTTATATTTTAAAAAATTCAAAATTATATAAGGCAAATTTAATCCGAATTTTTGCCTTGTCGAACTTCATCCGAATTTCAATGTTGTCGAATTCGAATTCGAATTTGAACCTGGTGACTTAGATATCAGGTACTCCCAGATTCAATTCCTTCCGAGTTAGGGGAGTGTTAGAGGGGCAATGTTACTGTTCTGATTGATAGTGGGGCAACCCACAATTTCATAGAGTCGACACTGGTGACCAAGAGAGGTATTCTAAGAGAGGATTTTGAGGGATTTAGTATGATGGTGGTAGATGGATTTAGTATGACGTGGACACAGAGGGTTCCTTGTCTATGTGTGACATTGGGCAACTACATTGTTACTGACGACTTTTATGTAGTTGACCTAGTTGATACAAATGCCATATTGGGTATACAATGGCTTCATTCATTAGGGAAGTACTCACAAAACTTCCAGACCATGGAGCTTAAGTTTAGGGCAGCAGATGGTAAGAAGGTTGTGCTGAGGGGGATGGCTCTGAATATAGTGTCAGCTAAGCGGATGGAGAGTATTTTTAGGCATGGAGATGTTGCTTGGGAAGCTGAGTGCTTGATTACATCCAAAGAGTGTCCAGATAGTAGCCAGCCATACCATGTAGATAGTCAGTCATTGTTGGATAAGCATGATAAAGTTTTTGGGGAGATACCTCCTGATAGAGGTTTCAAGCACATTATTGAGTTGGAAGAGGAAGCTAAACCCGTCATAACCACTCCTTACAGCCATTCTAAGAAATTCAAGGATGAAATAGAGAAGGCAATTAAGGAGTTGTTAGACATGGGCCACATTAGACCTAGCTCTAGCCCATTCTCTTCTTTTGTAGTCCTGGTTAAGGAGAAGGATGGAACAATGTGTATGTGTATAGATTATCGGGCACTAAATAAGAAGATGATTAAGAACAGGTACCCTATACCCAGGATCGATGAATTGCTTGACGAGTTACATGGGGCAGTGTACTTTTTGAAGATTGATCTTCAATTAGGGTACCATCAGAGTAGAGTCCGAGAGCAGAGCAGGATATACACAAGACAACATATAGGTGTCATTACGGGCACTATGAGTTCTTGGTCATGTCTTTCGGTTTTACCAACGCGCCTGCTACTTTTCAGTCATGTATGAATCACATATTCAACAAGTAGCTGTGTAAGTATTTATTGGTGTTATTTGACAATCTCCTTATCTATAGTAAAACTTGGGATGACCATTTAAAATAGCTAGATGAGGTGTTGGGCATCATGGGAGATTAGTCTCTATATGCTAAGGCATCGAAGTGTGAATTTGGCATGAAGGAAATTTTGTATTTGGGCCATGTAATCAGTGCATAGGGTGTTCAGGTTCACCAGGAGAAGATATAGGTGATACTAGATTGGCCACTGCCTAACTCCCTTATAGAGTTGCATAGTTTCTTTGGGTTATGTAGTTATTACAGGCGCTTTGTTAAGGGGTTCTCACAATTAGGTGCACCGTTGACAGATCTCACAAAGAAGGGAGCTTTCAGATGGTTATAGGAGGCTCCAAGAGTGTTTGACAGGCTTAAGGGGGTGATGAGCAGTTGTCTTGTGCTAGCACTTCCTAATTTTACACAGCTTTTCGTGTTGGAGTGTGATGTGTCGGGTGAGGGCATAGGAGCAGTGTTAATGTAGAACATACATTCAATTGCATTTGAGAGTTGTAAGTTGAGGGGGCCTGAGAGATTGTACTCTATCTACGATAAGGAGATGCTCGCCATTATGCTTGCATTGGCGAAGTTCAGGTAGTACGTGGTAGGTGGGAGGTTTGTGGTGAGGACCGACCACAACAGCCTTAAGCATTTCCTAGAGCAGAAGGACTTAAATAAGAGGCAGCAGAAGTGGGTCAGCAAAATACAAGCCTATGACTTTGATATTGAATACGTTAAGGGCAAGAATAACATAGTTGTAGATGCCCTCTCTAGGAAACCAGCAACATGTTCCCTTGTAGAGATTTTAGCTAATTGAAAATCTCACCTCTTAGTGGAGTACTCCAAGAACAACTTTGTTTGCAAGTTGATGGATGGTCAGGTTTAGGATGATCGATACAGGGTGGTAGACGATATCGTCTACTACAAGGGTAGGACATACTTAGTGTCTGAATCTAAGCTCAAGGAGAAAATTATGAGAGCTACTCATGACAC
Organism: Sequoia sempervirens; assembly: GCA_007258455.2. NCBI lineage: Eukaryota > Viridiplantae > Streptophyta > Pinopsida > Cupressales > Cupressaceae > Sequoia > Sequoia sempervirens. The sequence continues at coordinate 26,317 of VDFB02253349.1, forward strand.
TCCGTTGGCAAGACATTAGGGGTACTTCAAAACATATAGGCAGATTAGGGAGAGGTTCTCTTGGAAGGGCCTCAAGGACGATGTGTTGCGGTATGTGAGAGAGTGTGTGACTTGTCAGTAGAACAAGTCAGAGCATACCCATCCAGTAGGGTTACTGCAGCCGTTACCCATCCCTGAGCAGAAGTGGGAAAGTGTATCTATGGACTTCATCACGTGTCTACCTAAGGTTCATGGTAAGGATTGCATCTATGTTGTGGTAGATCGGTTGACTAAATTTGCTCACTTTGCAATTTCGTTAGAGTACAAGGCATCATAGGTAGCAGAGTTGTTTTTTAGAGAGGTTTTCAGAATTCCATTGGTTGCCTAAGTATATTGTCAGTGACAGGGACAAGAGGTTTCTTAGTGCTTTATGGCAGGAGCTATTTGAGTACAAGTTACCACTCTCAGACATATGGTTAGGAAGAGATATTGAATAAATGGGTAGAGGGGTACCTACGTAACTATGTCTCGGGACAACAAAGGGCATGGATAAAGTGGTTGCATCTAGGAGAGCATTGCTATAACTCTAGTTACCATATGTCCATTGGTCTGACACCCTTCCATGCATTATATGGTTATGATGCACCTTCATTTTATGATTTGGCTTTTGGGGATAGCAGGGCTCCCAAAGCCAAAGATTGGATATAGGAGAGCCAAGATATTCTTAAGGCTCTTAAGGAGAATTTACAGGTGGTTCAAAATCAGCAGAAGACATATGTAGATAGGCATAGGGTTGAGCGCAGTTTTGAGGTAGGAGAGTTGGTCTTCTTACAGTTGCAGCCCTATAGACAATCTTTGTTGAAGAAAAGTGGTGAGGAGAAATTGAAACCACATTTCTATGGTCCCTACAAGATAAACAGGCGAGTGGGAAAGTAGCCTATGAGTTGGAGTTGCCTGAAAACAACAAAATTCACAATGTTTTTCATGTGTCATGCCTCAAGAAGGCATTGGGGCAATAGGTTACTTCATCAACAGAGTTACCTCCATTGGATGAGGAGGGGCATTTGGTGTTGGTTCCTGATGAGATTGTTGATGTCAGGGAGAGGAGATTGAGGAATAGAGTAATCAAGGAATATTTGATTAGATGGAGGGACTTGCCAGCAGAGGACACAACTTGGGAAGGAGAACAGATACTGCAGTATCCCAATTTATAGTTGCTTGACGACAAACAATCTTGGGAAGGGAGGACTGTAATGTCCCCTTCTCAGTGATCACCCTGGGGATTTAATAGCCTATTTAATTCCTATAGGCTATAGTCGAGAAAATTAATTTATTTAATATTACCTGGCAGGAAAAGCACATTTAAAAAGGTAATGTTAAATGGGTTGTAAAGTGACTTTTGGAAATATTTAAAAAAAACAACTTTATCAAGTCACTTTATTAATTTATTGAGCGGGAAATAAAGCAAGTGTTATAAAAGGTAATTTTGGAGCTCATTTGCACTATGCTTGTTTATTTTCTCACTTTCACTTTTGGAGAGCTTCTTGAAGTTCTTGGTCTTCGAGAGGAGAAACCTTAGGGCATCCGGTTTCAGTGGTGAAACGATTCCACCCTAGCTGGTTTGTGGGGGAGATCATCTAGGTCTTCCAATTGGGCAATTGAAGCAATTTTGTGAGTCTCATGTAGAGACAAAATTGGTGGTAAACGATATATTTTTCTATGCCTTTGAGGCTGAGGTTTGGTGTCTAGGTTTGAGGAGGTTTTGCATATTAGAGTGGCCGCCATATATCTGCATATCTAGAGGACATTTATTGCTGTAATGTTGCTGGGCGTGGCTTTAAGGGACCCGTGAATCATCTGAAACCCCTAGTGTTGAGTTGTAGTAGATTTCAAGGCATGGTCGTGGTGTTTGGCAGGGGTTGTGGGTCTAATATCCAGGCCGTGGTTCTCAAAAGGAGGTCGCAGGTACTTGAAATGTCATCAGCCACCCATATGCAGTCGTCAGCTTCCTGTTTAAGGTGCGTGTGAGTCTTGGAGGAGTGGTGTGAACTCCCAGGTGCAGTGCAACCAGTCATAACCAGCCATGAGTCTACTTCCAGGGTTGCGTGGGAGTTTGTATGAGCCCAGTTTGCTTGAAGAAGGTCGTTGGATGTGGGATTGTCTTGGCATGAGGATTACATAGGAGAACACATCACTTGCAAGGAGAATCGAATGCATGTTTGTCTAGACGTAGCTATTCTAGGTCTGAAATACATTGTCTAAATATTGTATTTGCTGTTCAGTTCAGACTGATATTAGATTGCAAACCATATATTTCTGTATCTTTGTTCTGAGTATCAAACATATGTATATTAGTTCTTTGTTATTGCCCAGTCGAGTTTGCTTAAGTCTGTAACTTCATACTTTCATGTATATCAATGTGAGATAGTCAAATATGATGGAATGAAGCTGTTATGTTTTGTTATTGAATCCCTTTTATGCACTTCTTTTCAATACTGTGATAAAGTTCATGACATGGAATGAATTAAGTTTGAGAAAATGGAACATATGTCAAACTGAAAACAAATGGGTAAATATCGTTCAAATCAATAGGGGTTTTTACATTCTCTTCCCCGTGCTTGCTATTTGAGTCACTATATTTGCTGCCTTGAACTCCTTCCCCCTTCCCTTCCTCATCATCTGAAACTACCTCAATGTAGTGCTCCTTACCTTTTCGTAAACACCTATGGCCAGGTTCCCAAGGTTCTTTGCAGCTGAAACATAACTTTTTTTTGCACAACTCATTGTGAACTTTGTCATGCATGTAGTGCTTTTTAGGCCAGTCTTTTTGAAAAAGTTTCTTATTGTCTTTTTTGTGTTGGAAGGGGTTAGGCTTGAAATTTGTTTTTAGGGGCTAAACTTTCCATGTTCCTAGCCCTATTGATAGCATCCTGTAAAGTGTTAGGATCAAAGGCCTTGATCCAACCACGAAGTGGCTCTGATATTCCCTCAATAAACAGAACTATCAATATGTGTTTTGAAACATTGGTGACCATAATAGATAGCTTTTGAAACTTTGAAATATATCAATTGAGCCAACCTGTTTCAGCTGTGCCAATTCCTTGAAATATAGTTCTGGATCCTTCTTGTCAAATCTGTCTATCAACCTCTATGTGAAATCTACATAGGAAGTTATGTTGTCATGTCCCAAAGTCACTAGCCCATGTTACCACCACTTAGAGCCTCTCCATCCAGATGAAGGGTTGCATATTTGATTGCTTCCCTCTCAATCATGTGGTTTAGTTGAAAATATGTGTCTTTCTGAACCCATGCACATGTTGTACACTTACCTGAACCATCATAGTTGGGGATAGATAGCTTACCCACTTTGTGTTGTAAATTTTTGTTATTTCCTTGTCCTCTTTCCCCTCTAGGTTTGTTTCTGTATTTTATGCCACAATGTTTTTCCAATGACATAGATCCATGGAACTCATCACCCAAAGATTGGTATACTAGCAAATAATCACCTCATCCTGCACCACCTCCTTGATGTCCTGCTTGTTCTCTAGGCTGGTCATCCAAAAACTCAGGCATTAGAGGTCTAAGAATGACTCTACTTGCTGTCTTGGAACTGTTTACATGAACATTAGTGTTACTACCTTCACCTTGGTTATTCCATTGTGTCCATTATTGCCATTATTATTACCATTGTTCTCATGATCTCCCTGCTTATTTTTGTTTATTTGCATTCATGGTTTGCATCATTTGAGTTAATGTTTGAACCAACTGCTGCTATCCCCTAGCTAAATCACTCAGCATAGCCAAAATACTAGGGTCTTGGTGTTCCTACTTGTCATGTCTATCACCCATGTTTTCTTCTTCAGAATCAGAATTAAGGACATCTCTTTCCCTTGCCCTCCTATAAGTGATATAATCCCTATCTTTTGGATTCATTAATGCGCATGCATACAACTGAAAATCTTAAAAGTGATCAGATATTTTCTCTAAAGAAAACTTGCTCCAAAATCCACTGGTTGGCAAGATCTTGGGCTTTGATACCACTGAAATATCCTAGACCCGTTTGCACAGAGTTTTTTGTAAATTCTATAGTTTCAAAGTTTAGACCTTTCATCCAATGATTTATACACCCTACTGACTTGCAGAGTTTTCACTTGTATGGAAGAGTTTATAATTTTCAGACAATAACTATACAAGTAATATTTTTAACAAATGCCAAGAACCAAATCCGGGTGTAACCTTTGGATATCAATTTACACATTACAAAATTAAAGCAATGTTTAGTAATCGTTTGACATGTATAACTGCTAACCTATAAATGAACTCGACTCTTGTATGACACATCATAAGTAGCAATTCCTTTAAGCATCGATTTGGCTTACAAATCTCCCCTCACCCTTTGTTGGCGCTCATAGGAAAAGAGACAGCAATCATTTTCTTTAATGACATGCATTTAATAAAACATGGGTGTATTTTTTCTTCCCATACTCCTTACACTAACTGTTACCCGATTTTCACTCGCGGGCTCAATCAGCTGCAGGGGAAAATTATGTTTTAAATTCGGCACGTGGATTAAATGTGGCTCCCATAAGGGTTGAGCCCAGTGTGCAGGTGTTCGGTTTTCATTGGGAAGCTCTTCATCTGATGCATTTGAGAACTAATGGAGGCATTGTTTTGCAGGGTTAAATCATACATCTGATGCTATTTCACAAGGAAGTCTGTTGGAAAGTATGCCTCAGTCGGATTTGGAATAAAACTCCTCAAAGAAGAAAGTCGTTGAGACCAGCTTAATGTCTTGCCGACTAGCAGAGTGTTATATTCATTTGAAATCCTCAGGTCGCCGAGACATTTTGGTCGCTGTGAAGTTTTCTATCTCTCTCTGACCGAAGACCTCTCGCTGACGGTTGTTCACAAGGTTAGCGTCGGGGAGAATGGTTTGCCTTTGGTGTGACCTCTCGCTGACAAATGGACGTCTCGCCGAAAGGATTTGTCATCAGCATGATGTCTCCCCGACAATCGATGGTCTCGCCGAAGGTTTGTGGCTTCGGGGTAATGTTTTGAATTCGGCATAATGTCTTGCCGATTGAGGGGAGTCTTGCCGAGATGAAATGGTCTTGGGGAAAGGAGTTAGCGTCGGTGTAATGTCTTGCCGACCGGTGGAAGTCTCGCCGAAAGAAGTTGCACTCGGGGAAAGGCTGTGGCTTAAGCGTGATGTCTTGCCGATGACCGGTGGTCTCGTTGACGGAGGGTGCTCTCGCTATAATGTCCTGCCATTTGCTATGATGTCTTGCTGACTCATGGTGGTCCCGCCGAAGGTTTGTGGCTTCGGTATAATGTCTTGCCGATGAATGTTTGTCTCACCGATGGTTTTGAATGCTGCGATATAACTCTTGGGAGCTTGCTGTGACCTCTGGCCGATAGCGATAGTCTAGGCGACAATCTTTTACATCGGTATAACTCTTGCAGCTCGATGTGAAGTCTTGCTGATAGTTCTAAGCTATGCCAATTGCTGTTGTGGAGTATAATTGCATCGGGGAGACACAGCTAGTGTCTCACCGACATGCAATTCTGTTTGAACGACTTTTGATTGCCTGAAAATCTTACGTGGTGTCTGTTCAACCAATCAGAGGAAGCTGAGGGCGAACCAGTGGTAGTTTGACTGTGGCGACCGTCCTGTGAAGAAGATCAACGGAATGTGAGCGGTATGGATCTGCTCTGTGAATGAGATGATGAATCGGTTCGGTGGACAGTGGTGTTCGTCTCTAAAGATCTAAGCAGGATAAATCTGATGCTGTTTCTCAAGGAGGTCAACTTGCAGGAAGATCTAGAGCAAGAAGAAATCCGAAGGGGAAGACGCCGCGAGTCACAATGACAGCTGTGATGTCTACTGGCAAAGGTAGATCGACGTTTATGATAATGCTGCAGAGCATTCAAAGAGGCTCTGATGAAGTTCTCGAGGTTGGACACGAGGGCTGGGAGTTAATGCGATGGTTGCAAAAGATCTGAAGGCCACTCCTGAGGGTGATCTTTTCACCGACATGGACAGAGGGATGCACATTGAATGCAACATTAATTTTATTCCAAAAGATCTGGGGGCCAACGTGTTCAGGAACCGACTCAGTTTTGTAAACCCTAGGACGGGGGCCGACACTTTTTGGTTTTTGTTGTATATATGGCTTTTTTGCCTCTTTGTAAAAAGGGAGTTCAAAAAAGAGGGAGTTCTTGGTTAAGAGATTGCTAAAAGAGCATTTCCGACTTTGTAACTCATTTTATGAATACTACAGATTTGTAATACAAAAACTCCTTTTTTCTCAATAAAAAGTCATTTCCTTAACCGATTTCCTTTGTTGTTTAGTATTGGTTGTGAGTTGCATGATAAAATTATGTGTAATCCTTTATTTTATCAGATTCCTTCAGTACTGGATGCAAAGAATATTATGTCATAGTGCAGGTTTATGTTAGTGATCTCTTTCTATTGCACTTATATCTGTGAAAACATCATTGTTTTCCTTGTGTTTAAGCATTAGAACAGTCAGAACCTTACACAGAATTGCTTTTGCAGACATAAATCTCTGTGTGGTGAAATTGTTCAGCTCTATTGAGATTTCTGTGAGTTTCATCAGTATCGTCATATTATTATCTTTGGTGTACCACCTGTTAGTGATAGGTTTTAAATTTCAAGCATATCCTTCTTACTTTTTTTCTTATCATTATTTAGTATTCTCAAGTTATCTTAAGGGGAGCCAGCCCATGATCTGAAGGTTCACTTCATTCCCAGGTCACCCACAACCTTGAAGTGTTCCCATGTGTCAATAGGTTGCTACAGTTCATAGCTTAGCAAGGGTGCAAACTTTATTTGACAACACTAACCCCAAAATCGCAGTTCCCAAATAATGTCGAGTATTGGCTATTCCTTCTATGTCTACCACCCTTTTGTCATAGCTGACCTTAGCTTTAGATGCACCTCCCTTTATTTGACCCGACCACCTCCTTTGACTCCTTATGATGTGGTACTAGGAATTTTCACCTCCAACATTAATCGCCATTACTAGTTTAGTATGCGCAGCTCCTTCACATGCTTAATACGACACAATGGTACAGCTCCCTTGCAAGCTGCTTAGAAAATTCAAACCCCAAGTCAGCCTCAATGCATTTGGAATATAGTTTACTCTTCCATCAACTCCTTCAGTTGATATAATCATATGGCTAGATTAGAGTATTGAGCCATGCGACTTCACTAGCCCGATACAACTGCATATCCTTTAGATATTAATAACAATAATAATATTTTATACTTTTCGGTCTATAGAACTAAAATTCTCCAACTCTGAAATTCGTCTTGGTACAAGACTTCACGAATTTCAATAACTTTAACTGATAAATCCAAAGCAAGAAATCTATATGATCTCTTCAACAAATAGCTAGGGCAGAAACTTGCATACCAAAACCAACATTCCTTAGGGTTTTGTTCCTGAAAAACTCTCCAATTTCATCCAGAAAATAATCAAGCATGTGAAAATGAGCTTCCAAAAGCACTTTTTGTATTAACTCCCGAAGCCACTAGAACTTTTCAAATTCCTGCACTTTTAATATTTCATTTAAATCCAGGTAATAAAGTGACTTTACTAAACTCCGTTAAATATTCCCTTTAAGTGATTTTATGCAACTTTTTAAATTAATTAGATAATATCACCCATAAAATGTGCTTGGTTGGATAATATTAAATATTTAAATAAAATTATTCCCTTTTGCCCGACTTTAGCCTACGGGAATAAAATAGACTAATTAGTCACTCCAAATTACAATATTCAGCTATTGCTCATAGCTGTTGATGCCATGGTGTCACTCATATTTGTTTCATTACCAACAATATACCCCTTGGGACATAGCACCTTCCTTCTACTTTGTTCATTTTCCATGTTACTTGTGACCTCCACTTAATCAATCCAAAGCATATTGACATCAAATGGGATAACGTTAACACTATACTCTATAATTGAGAATTTCATCCTTTGCACTAGATTAATTTATTTATTTAATTTCATATCATGATTGAAATTCTAATGTGAAGCATACACATTCTAAGGTTCTGCATTGAAGCTTTCATTTACCATAACTTGAAATCCATTGGGACTTGTCTCATGCTATAGAAAAAGAATTTAACACATGAACATATATTGAATTGAAATTTACTTTAAGTCATTCACAATGTATAATAATTGATTCTAAATATAATCAAAATTTTAAATTACCGTGTGAGGCTACTCATCTCCTTTGACATCCTGCTCTGTATGTGCTGCTACAGGTGCTATGGGCAAGTTGGAACCTGTCTCATGTTATAAAAAGAAAAATAATCTAATACATGAACATACATTCAATTGAAATTTACTAAATAAGTCATTCACAATGTAAAATAATTGATTTTAAATATATCAAAATTTTAAATTACCATTGATTGTTGCTCATATCTCCCCACATGTTGCATGGCATCATTAGGACAAAAAGTATCACTAATAAGGTCCTCCAAGGTACAATGTAAGAGACCTGCTGTCTCTAACCCTTGCAAACTGAAATGCTGGGTGATGAAATTTGTTTTTCGTTTGAATGTTTTGCAGTTTTGATGGTCTTTTTGTTGGGTTTTGAAAGATATTTGATTTTTTTGTGTTTTTTCTCAATTATGATGCCAGGTAAAGATGAGTGCAAATACATATAAAAGATAATGCTTGAAATGCCAAGAAATACATGAAAGAAACTATGATTTCAAATTAATGTTGCAGCTCTCTCTTATTCCACTATATACGTCTGAAAACAACTTCTACATTCACTATTACTTGCTGCTCACTTTCCTTTCAAAATGGATACAATTTAAATCTGATTTCTATTCATAAATATTATAGCATAACAAACATACCCATTGGCATTTTGAGAGCTGATCGAAAATCTGGAAATGGTGATAAACTTTTGAAACCCTAGCTGTAGGTGTATGCAGCAATAACTCAAGATTCCCATCGTATTATTATGCCATCTTGCACAGCAGATCTAGCCGCCCTTGCTAGGAATGAATAACAGCATTAATGGAAAGCGCTTTGCCCTAGAGTGAAGGACGCCTCTTTGCTGGAAGTGTACGGCTTAGACAGCAAATGAAAATGTCTTCAAACAGCGAACATTCTCAGTGATATTCAATGCAAATCCATAGACATTTGATAATCTTCTGATCTGCTTTTAATACCTCCAAACCCTTGGTTAAATACTTCAGTTTAAAGCACAAATAGAACTTCTGAATGAAGCTCCTTCAAGCAATAATATCAGCTGGTATTGCACAACCTCAAAATTGCATAGACACTGAAGAGTTTTCGTTCTCCAAGGTTGAAAATGACAGAAACCCTAGCTGGTTTCCTCTCCATGCAAGAACTCCAAAGAAACACAAGTTGATAAACTTCAAACATAATGAATTAAATTCATCTTGATGCCTTTTTATAATCTCCTCAAAGAGGTCGACCTCTTAATTGCATTTTAATTGCTTTTGAAATCCACTTTTAGGTTTTTAATAAAAACTTTATAATATCTATCCAAATTTGGGCGCTCAAATCCATAATATAATAAATGTACTTTAAGTGATTTTAATTGAGGGTCATGGCCTCATTGGAAATAAAGTACACTCTTTGACTTTATAATTTAACTTTATAATATTTAATTATCATTAAAGTACCTTTAATGATAATTAATCATTAAACATTTAATATTTCGCCCATCCAACTGAATAAGAGGTCAACACTGCATCTGAGCCCTGTCTAGGTTCCTTACTAAATTTAGTAACCTTGACTCCCTTGAAATGGTGACTTACTATAAATAGTAAGTATGAAGAACTGAGTCTAACGAAGGCCAAACTTGAACCCACACTGAGCTTTGAAGGAGAAAACCACTGATTACTGCTAAGAAGGATCCTCTAACCATTTGTGTTTGCCTACGAGGGTCAGGAATAGGCCAAACCATCCAAAAACAAGATCAAGCTGAAAAGGGGACATTACAGTCCGCCCTCCTTGAAATTGCTTGTCCCTAAGCAATCTCAGTTGCAAAGAAAACTCTTCCCCACCAGGATCCCAAGGGAAGATCTGTGTAATGTCCCTATCCTCACCAATCAGCTCCTGTAACACCAACACCAGAACAATTGTCTGAACCTAGCGAACCAATCTAAGTGTCGCAAGAGTATGAGCCACAAAAGGAAGCAATTCAAAAGACTGACAACATTTGCTTCCTATCTCTGTGCAAAGTAGACTGTCATCCAAATTGTCTAGCACATGCACCACTGAACTGTGCATCTGAAATAGATCGTGCACATGAGGATCAAATGTAAAATTGTACGCACTCCTCACTATGTACACCTCAGAAAACTCCTCTGCGAGCCCTGTTTGAAATCTCAATGCACTGGAAGGATCCCAAATACTGTGATCAACGCTCATCTTAGGACTAGGGTCAAGAAAGTGATCGACATCCATCTCAAAGAGCGGATTGTCATATGGCAGTGCAACATCCGCCTCAAACAAGGGGTTGGTCACAAACTGAACCGTACCTCCAAGTTGATCCCAATCAACCACCTCTGAACCCCTGGAGTACTGAATACAATCATGCCCAATCCTTTGTACAGACTCCTGAGCCAACTTCACCCCTACCCTCTCGCTCTCCTCATCAATGAGAGAGATAGAGCATAAGCTCCCATTTGTAATCCCCCTCAACACATACCTCTTGCCCTGTAACTCAAATCTCATCTCCATTTTAGGCAAGTTGAGGGTGAACACACCAATGTCCTGGGGCCATCTCCTACCCAACATGATATCTATCCCACCCATGTTGACCACATAAAAATCAACCTGTAACTCATAATCATTCAGCATAAGGGCGAGATTAAAAATTCGTCTAGTGCAAGTGAGGGTATAACCATTCGCCACCCTAACTCTGAATCCAGCGAAGTCTTCTGTCCGGAGTCTACACTTGCTGAAAAAATCCTCATCAATAAAGTTGTGTGTGGCTCCAGTGTCGTGCATGGCAATACATCGCTGTCCATCCACTAATCCCCTGAATGTGAATGAATCATCCTGTGCACTAGCAAATAATGCCAACGAGGATAGATTGGCATCGGTCCAAACTCTGTAGAGGCATTTCTAGCCTCATTATGCTCTGAAACAGTTTGCTGGTCTGAAATTTCAGACTCATCATCCTCATAATAAACCCACATCATGTGGTTGGCTTTTCCCTTTGGCCTATAAGACAATCATGATCTTTGCTGTAGGGCTTCTTGCACTAATAACAAAGCTATTTCCCTCTCAATTCATCACGAGTTGCATCATCAAGTTTTGCTATTGTCTTTTTCTTTGTCTCTGCAACTGGTTGGTGACTCTCTTCAATAGGCAAGGTGTTTGTTTTTGGCGGAAATTGTTTTTTCGGAGTAGCAAGCTCCATACTCCTTGCCTTCTTAATGGCACCATGCAGGAAAAGCGGGTCAAAGGCCTTAAGCCTGCCCCTCAAAGGCTCCTGTAAACCCTCAATGAACAACATAACCACACGCCTCTCTGACAAACTAGGCACCATCACATCGAGCCTTTGAAACTCGCTAATATAATTATCCAAGCTGCCCACCTGTCTAAGCTTTGCTAGCTCTTTGAAGTACAACTCGAGATCTTTCTTATCAAAGCGCTTGATCAACCTATCTGTGAACTCCTGGTAGGTGGTAATAAGGTTATGCTGCAAAGTGGTCATCCATGATGCTACCAATCGTGAGCCACTCCATCCAGGTGCAATGTGGAAAACTTAATTGCCTCGTCCTCGTGCATGGGTCTTAGCGACAAATAGTTGTCGAGCTTCTGCACCCACGATCTAGCTGAACACTTGTCACTGCCATCAAAATGTGGCAAGACAACCTTGTTGATAGCATGCTGGAAATCCCTGTTAACTTGAGGTGGTGGGGGTGCCTGTGGCACTCTATGCTCAAATTTGCCTTCCCTTTTGGGCCTCTTAGCATCTAGAAACTCATGTAAAGTCAGCGCCTGTCTAATCTTAGGAGAAAGTGTCATATATTCTGCATAGTGTCTAGTAATATCAGCTGCTGAGAGAGCACGAGGTGACTAAATCTTAGGCTGGGGAGTTGGCTGCTCCGTCTGTCGAACTGGAGGAACCTCTCTCGTAATAAAAGTAGGCTGTCTGGGTCTACGCTCAAAACCACTAGAAGAGGAATTCTGTTGAACTGCACCTGAGGTTGCTCTACCCCTGTAGTGCCGCTAGTCTGACCTATCCGAAACACATGCTGCTGTGGAATGATCTGGCTCATAATACCCATAAGTTGAGACATCATATCCATCATATTATCATGTCTTCTCCTAAATTCTGTCTCAGGACTCTCTGACCTAACACGCTGCTTCCCTGTGTCCCTAGGTGTTTCTTTCGGAACCTCTCTGTCTGCCATAAGACCTGTAATGTTGTCTTCACTGCTACTGGAGCTAGACCTATGAATACCCAAAATACCTGAAATTGTATCACCCTCTGGAACCTGAGGTGTTTCCCAATGTTCTGTTCTTGTCCCTCTTCCTTCAGTATAAAATATATTATTTTTGCTCATGAAAGCTAATACTGCACAGGATGGCAGGATCCTTGGTCTAATAACACTGTAAGAGACCTGCTGTCTCTAACCCTTGCAAACTGAAATGTTGGGTGATGAAATTTGTTTTTCGTTTGAATGTTTTGCAGTTTTGATGTTCCTTTTGTTGGGTTTTGAAAGATATTTGATTTTTTTGTGTTTTTTCTCAATTATGATGTCAAGTAAAGATGAGTGCAAATACATATAAAAGATAATGCTTGAAATGCCAAGAAATACATGAAAGAAACTATGATTTCAAATTAATGTTGCAACTCTCTCTTATTCCATTATATACGTCTGAAAACAACTTCTACATTCGCTATTACTTGCTGCTCACTTTCCTTTCAAAATGGATACAATTTAAATCTGATTTTTATTCATAAATATTATACCATAACAAACATACCTATTGGCATTTGAGAGCTGATAGAAAATCTGGAAATGGTGATAAACTTTTGAAACCCTAGCTGTAGGTGTATGCAGCAATAACTCAAGATTCCCATCGTATTATTATGCCATCTTGCACAGCAGATCTAGCCGCCCTTGCTAGGAATGAATAGCAACATTAATGGAAGGCGCTTTGCCCTAGAGTGAAGGACGCCTCTTTGCTGGAAGTGTACGACTTAGACAGCAAATGAAAATGTCTTCAAACAGCGAACATTCTCAGTGATATTCAATGCAAATCCATAGACATTTGATAATCTTTTGATTTGCTTTTAATACCTCCAAACCCTTGGTTAAATACTTCAGTTTTAAGCACAAATAGAACTTCTGAATGAAGCTCCCTCAAGCAATAATATCAGCTGGTATTGCACAGCCTCAAAATTGCATAGACACTGAAGAGTTTTTGTTCTCCAATGCTGAAAATGACAGAAACCCTAGCTGGCTTCCTCTCCACGCAAGAACTCCAAAGAAACACAAGTTTATAAATTTCAAACATAATGAATTAAATTCATCTTGATGCCTTTTTACAATCTCCTCAAAGAGGTCGACCTCTTAATTGCATTTTAATTGCTTTTGAAATCCACTTCTAGGTTTTTAAGAAAAACTTTATAATATCTTTCCAAACTTGGGCACTCAAAATCCATAATATAATAAATGTACTTTAAGTGATTTTAATTGAGGGTCATGGCCTCATCGGAAATAAAGTACACTTTTTGACTTTATAATTTAACTTTATAATATTTAATTATCATTAAAGTACCTTTAATGATAATTAATCATTAAACATTTAATATTTCGCCCATCCAATTGAATAAGAGGTCAACACTGCATTTGAGACCTGTCCAGGTGCCTTACTAAATTTAGTAACCTTGACTCCCCTGAAATGGTGACTTACTATAAATAGTAAGTATGAAGAACTGAGTCCAACGAAGGCCGAACCTGAACTCACACTGAGCTCTGAAGGAGAAAACCATTGATTATTGCCAAGAAGAACCCTCTAACTATCTGTGTTTGCCTACGAGGGTCAGGAATAGGCCAAACCATCCAAAAACAAGATCAAGCTAAAAAACGGACATTACATACAAATAAATGCATCCAATCAAGTCCTTTTTGATCTTGTTACACGATGTTGCATTAGAATTCTAAAATCCCAATCAATGTAATACATTCATAAAAATGGTCCAAAAGCATAAATACTAAATCTAGCCATGTTCAAATGCAGAAAATAATGGGTGTTACTTTCAACTGATATTATACCCTTATAATGAAATCCTAACACCTTATTTTTATATATGGACAATAGTATAACAATGCCCAAATTTGAACCCACAACCACCCATCTTCAGTCAACCATCTTGCCCCTGCATCATACATGAGTAAATGTGACCATCAAGTCTTTTAGCTTTTCCACATTTTGTTTCCTTATACAAAAATTTGCATTCAAAGAAAAGAAAAAATAATTAAACCTTAGAATATTTTCCCGCAACATGTACTTTTCTCATTCATTCACACAGTTTAATAAAGTCACCTCTGTGCAACTACTTCTCATGTGTATGAAATCACCTTTGCAGCTGTGTAAATTTATGATTCATGCAATTGTTTTGCTGCTCCCTATTATTCATGAAATTGCTCATTAATTACTAATACCATTTTAAAAACATTTCTGGGTTTTGTTTACATTCTAGAACATCTTAAATTGCTAAATTTTGTTATAAAATGAGGAAAATATCACAATTTTAGTGATATTATATAAAAATCTTATTAAAAATGCCATACCAAAATGAGAAATATGTACCAACAAATACACTATTATTTTTTTATTGTCCCTTTCTCTACTGAGCACTTATTCTTTTGGAAGCTCTGTATAATTCTCTTAAATATATCTCCATTAAACTTCCAAATTGAAATAATTTTTTTTTGGCTTAATGGTGTGTATGCTATTGTGGAGTAGTAGACAAAACAACTCAAAGCACATTTAATTTGTTTGCCCTTTTAAAATTAAAATATATGAATCAAACAAAATTGTAAATCAAAGAATGCTTTATATTTTTGGGAATAATAAAATAGACCCTGTTTTGAAAACTTGCTAAGTACTTGGTAGACTTGGCATGATTGGCAAGTTTTTTTTTTCAGGCCATGCTGAGCTGATGCCACTTGTGCACCAAGTTTAGGTTGAATTCTTGCCAGGGACTCATAATTTTCTAATGAAGACTTGGTTGAGTTTTTGAGGGAAGATTTTGCATTTTCTAGGATGGACTCAGTAGAAAATTAAAAAATACTGCCTGCAGTTTGTCATTTGTGCAATTTGTTTTTGACATTTTATGCTCTTGTTTCATCTAGTAGACGATGCATTTAGCATCTAGGGGACATAATACCTTGAGAGAAGGATTTGGAAGGAGATTTTAAGGTTCCTTCAATTCGAAAGATTTGGCCAGAAGTAGTGAGCACTTGGTGCTTTTCCCTTAGATCTAGGCCCTTGGTTCCCTCACCTATCACCCCCAAATTGTAATAACCACCCCAAATTTTTTATTTTCAACAATTTGTTAGCATCAAAACATGAACAATGGTAATCAAATGAATCAACTTCCTTCCACTTTCTGATCACCTATATCCCAGTGTGGGCAAGGTGAGAGCATATGGCAGCAAGGATTACATTATAAAGCTTCTGAAAATAAACCACTTGTTCAGTGGGGTGAGTAGAGCTTTTCCACTTATGCAGTGGGTACAAAACCAAATGTAAATCAGCTCTTCCACTTTTCAGCGATGAGCGCAATGCCAAAACCACTTATTCAGTGGGGTAAGTAGCAAATAAACACAAGAGCTAAGTCACCGATGGTACTACCAAACGGTGTTACAATAAGAGCTTATTACAATTTAGTCTTAGGACAACATAAGACTTCTGATACAATGAAAATGAAGCTATAAACTCGATTCAACTCTCCCAAAATGATACCCAACAGCATGAATAAGTTACCCCTTGCTATGAATGAACAAGTATACCTCAGTAATGGCACCCAGGAGTTTGAAATGGGTCTAAAAGGCAACTGAATCAGGTCTGATATGAAAAGAGCAGGTCTGAAACACCCAAACCAGCAGGTATACACATGGCACACCACCCAATGAGCACCTCCAAAATACCAAAGAACACCCCGAAATGATTAGCGATGGCCTAGTAAGGACTAGGCGCCACCAAGAAGACTCAACAAGGCTGCAAATATGGGGTGTTTTCCCCTAGAGACCTTCATGTCCCCCTTCTAGCATAGTATGGCTTGGAATGGGGCAATTTCACCTAGAAAATTCAGAGCTTCATGAAACCCCCAAAACACTCCCAACTTGGTCGCCCAACTGAAGGAAAAGCCTCTGCAAAAACCCACAATCAAAACCTCTAATCTCTAATCTGCACCACCAAACAAGGGTACGTCCTAGTATGGCAATGGTATGGCCCAACAATAAGAAACCCTCTGGAAACGTCCACAAATAAATCTGCAACTCAATGGATTAGCTTAGATAATACTAGCAAACAAAACTCCTCAAAATCTTATACTGAAAAGCATTGAAAGAAAGCTTCACCATTAGCTCCAATGGTGACTCCTGAAATGAAGCCACACTAGTCCAGCTAGGGAGTATCTTTCAACACCGAAACTAGAATGAACCTTGAGGGTTTTCATCCTCAAAGCCTTGAAGGATCCAATCTCATGTCAGCAGCACTTCGTTATCAAATTTCAACATTACCAAATGAGCTACCCCATGCCTCCTTTTATAGCTTTTTCCCTGTTTTTTCGAAAAGTGCTTTTTGCTTTTTCATTGCTTTTTCGAAAAAACATTTTTTTGCTTTTTCTCAAAAAAACATTTTTTTAAAAATAACTTTAATAACCTTTTCATTTTTTAATATTTAACACTAAAGTATTATTAAAACATTAACTTTATTGTAAATATTAAAATAATTCCAATCATTTTATGAAAAGCACTAGGAGACATCCGAAATGGAAACTAATCGCATCGAGAAGTTGCTGATGACAAGGAAAGATGCCAGGCACCAAAACGGGCACTTACTAAAAATAGTAGTGTTCTCCAAGAAATGTGGAGAACAACCTAGATGGCCAAAAATGCAATGAAGATCATCACCACCATCTTGAGAACCAAGAAAATGCCAACACACCGCTGGATGCTGAGGAAAGCCACCACTGAGCTCTCGAAGAACCTTGGAACTCTCCCAACTCACCTAGGAGCCTTCAACTTATGTGTTCTCTAATTGCATTAGTTTCTATTTATTTTTGTGCAATTATGTTATATTTTGCCAGGTTTTGTTGAGTCTTAAGTTTGAGTCAAAATTTTGGGTTGCTGAGTTTGAGTTTTCAAACTATGAAATAGATTGACAAGAATCAAAGCACTTTCAAATATGATTGAAATTAGTTTAATAAAATGCAACATCACTTGAAACATTGCCTCTTTTCAGAGGTTGTGGCTTCCACTACCAAACCATCATGTCCAATGCATCATAGGGCAAGTTGTTTTGCCCTAATACCATGTTGAAACAACGAGAAAATTAAATGTAAAAATCATGTCATTATTGCACATAGATATGTCACTAAATATATGATTTAATATTAGAATTCATCAATATAGATTTTTATATTGATTGCATCCACTTATAAAACATTGCTTGATGTTGCTAACATTTATAATGCTTTTTTATTTAATACTGTAGCATCATAAATTGTCACCTATGACAATTTCACACTAGATTTTGCTTCATCCTATGTGCTTGGACCTAATTGTCTACATTATGCCTTTTGTGGCCCATTTGATCATTTATCAAGAAATCACATGTACAAAACCAAGGTAAACATTTAATATTTTGCTCCCGACACTTTACACCCCGCGAAATAGGATTGAGACGATGGTGCCTTGGATGACTTTGTCCCCCTATTTTGGCTCCAGTTTTTAATATGTTGGAGTTGGCATTTTATTATTTGAATTTCTAATTTCAAATATCGGCTATCGAGATTTAATTTTTAGGAAATTCGATTAATTACATAGAAATACCTAGTCATTTCATCCTTTGAAAACGGAGTGGAAATAATTGAGAACATTTTGAAGCAAGAGCATTATCAAGCAATTATTATCAAGTCAAGAGCAGTCAAGAGCAGTCAAGAGCAAGATTATTGCAACATTTTATTGTCAAAGCATCATGTTAAGTTTTATGTGAGTTTGTTCATGTTTATGCATACATTTTGTTTGTGAGGACTGACACTTGTAGGTCTTCAAAGCAATCCAAGCCATATTGCAATCAAACCTTGAGGAGATGTGCATGACTTCAGTCCTTTAAGGAGTTCAGATCCGAGTGGTGAGTTGCATCCAATTGTTGATTCATCATTCATTTATCATTTAGCCTCTATCCCTCAAAAGGATAACCTCTCTTTTATCAACTTTGGCATTGTGTGTAATGTCCTGCTCCGACTGACTCGATATTTTTACGATTTTTCCATGTTTGACAATGCAGGCATTTTGTCAAATAACCCAGTTTGCTGTTTGAACTTGTTTCAATAGGTTCCCATGAAATAATGGGGTTTATAGCACTTTGCTTGTTTCAATAGACTTCAGAAATAATAATAAATATGATACCAAATCCAATTCACCAATACAACTGCATTATTCCCATTATGAAGATCTAGTATTATGTCTGAATTTCATTAAATTCATGCATGTATTATTTTAGACATTGACAACATTACAAAAACCATGATTCAAGAGTATTGCTCAGAAAATAATCATTTATCAAGCTGACTTGTTCAATCTTCTTATAAAGTTGATGATAGTTAGTTGCTTCCAACATTAGTCATGGACTCCCAATAATAATCGTAGACCTCTATATCTGGCGGCACTTTAGTTTCAGATTACCTCGACTTTGGACGACTCCAAGAATCTGCTCCAATCATAGACACGTCTTCTTTATGGAGTGATAACACTCCCCATGTATCTACACAAACCCATAGTCTCTTTCCAACTGCTTCAAACCTTACTATTGCCTTTAATAATTCTTTGATTTCCATGATGGATACGTGGCTACCTTAGATGATCGTGTGGCCTTGAGAGGAGTACGACGACCCATGTAAGGAATAATTGGTAGGCTTTGAACTTTGAAGTTTAATCACTTGAGGATTTGGTTTGACTCCCTTTTGACTTGTTGACTGCCACACACATCCACATCAGCCTCCAAATAACTCCCAAGTCCAACACCAATGATAAAAGATACAAGTAGCATATATGTTATCGACCCCCTTGACTGAAATGAGCTACGATATTAGTAAATAACCTGCAAATTTCTTAGAATGAGGAACGAATCCTTAGATTTGCATTTGAGAAGGCTGCGATATGCACTAAGCCTTGGTGTGGAATATAGGGATAACCCTTGCAAAAAAATGATACGATTGATAGCATCCACCAAAATAATATTTCTGATAGCTCAAACCCTTACTAGGCAGCGCTTGAATTATTCTAGATCATACAGAATAAAACCTAGGTGTATAACTCTTCCCAAAGGGAGCGGTTGATAAACACAACTGAAAATATATAATCATGCACTGAAAATATGATCACAAATATCACCTGGAAAATATCTCTATAGAAAGCTCAAACCTGCTACTGAAATTTGTCTTCAAAGAAGACTTTACGAATTTTGAAACCAATCGTTATTGTGCAAATGCGAGAAACCCGGATGACTTCTCCTGCTACCAGCTAGGGAGGAATCTTTCACCATCGAAACTGGATACCCATAAGAATTCCCACCTAGGGTTTCAGACTTTGAAGTGCTCCACCAAAATATGAGATAAAATAATAAACCAACATAAATCACAAATGAGCTCACTTCCACTTTATATCACTTTTCGAAACCTCATTTCAAATTTTCTTGCTCAAATCATATTAAGCTCTTTATTATAAAGTGACTTTATAAAATACCTTTTAAATAATTCTTAGCGTCACTTTGTAACATCACTTAATCTAATTATTTAATATTACCTTTTTAAATGTACTTTTTGCTAGGCAATATCACATAATTAAATTAAATTCTAACTTGGCGAGTCGAAAATCGGGGACATTATGTGGAGGTGGAAATACCAATACGGGTTTTGATCGAGGCAAGCCCCTATATGGCACATCCCTTCCTCTCTCTTTGAATGTGCAGGTTGTAGATTTGAAGGAGATTGAAGACCAATTAGTCATTGTTGCATTCAAACCCTACAACTTGACAAGATACGAAAACTCAGTTATCTCAGCAACCGATGAAGATACGACAGTGAGATCCAGAAGGAAGAAGCCTCTGAGAAAACACCTGAGGACTGTGAAGACAGATTGCAAATTCAGTTACTCATACATAGGCACCCTAGGTGACTTTGTCCAATCAACTCAAGCCAAAATTCAAACCACTGGTGCACACAAGTTTGCTCAGTTTATTTTTGATAATCAAATTTGTCTGTCACATTAGACTATTTTCACATTAGACTGTTTTCACACTAGAGTAGTTCATTTTCATTGTTAGCTAGTTGCATCCTTGCATTTCATTCAAAAATCCATTTCAAACTCCTCCCCCCTAAAAGAAATTTGGGACTCAAGGATTGACTGACTCACCTTCTAGGTTGTAAGTTAATCTCATGCCCTTGCCAACCCCAAATTCTAAATGATATGCAATGGAAAGGTGACTAATCCTAAGTTAAGTCCTAGGGTTTCACTTTTCCACCTTATCAAATACTATTGTATACTAACCTATAGATGTAATATAATAATCCCAACAACCCATGATTAATCCCTAGTAATCATGACCACCACATTTATCATGCTATTTCTCGATTTTTTTGAAAGTGGTTTTGATATTTTAAATTTTTTACATATATCTTTGTTTTTGGCTCAAATTTACACTTAGAGACAAAAAAAATAGAGCAAAGCTAGACTGAACATTTTTGGTTCTCGGTATTTTAATTTTTCTTTAAGTTTTCCTTTGATTAGATCTCTTAGAAGTTGAAATTTTAAACTACAATGAAAATTTAAGCAAAAACAATTCTACCATAATGACGGTTTAGACAAAAACCACATGTAAAGTTCTGTATCAGATTTGAATGATAATTTCCGATATTCAATTTGACATATTTCAATTTTCAAAAAAGTTTTACATAACTGAACTGAGTATCTCCAGTGATTAAATAATTAGCTGACTCACAGTACATTCATTACACTGATTCCTTGTGAGAATGGCTTCAACATATCATAAAATATTGAATGGAGCATATACAGTTGTCAAACATATTTTTGGGTTTGACGTGCAATAAGTTTAACACTCAGAAATATTTATATAGTTCCTCAAATAATCCAAACTGGACCATGTAAAGATGAGAGACAACTACTGGCTTAAACCGTTTCTATTAGAGCATGAATACAAGCAGAAATATGTGAGTTTTAACCCATAAATGAACAACAGATTATGAGATTACAGTATACATCAGATTTGACTGTTAACAGCAATTTTCTGAGTATTATAATGACTGATTTGCATCTACAGATTGCTTAGCATGCTACAGCTAGACATTAACTCAATCCCTTAGCAGATTACATAGTAACAGTAATAACTATGCATGTATATTTATGTGTACATTTCAACCAGACCTGGAGAATGTCATGACTGTCTCCTGTTTGCATTTGCAGCTTCCAAAAGTCTGATTATATCGCTCAGGAATTATCATGCACCAGCTTCAACCTTTCACACGTCCTCCTTCCAACCTTTGCAATCCCTCCTAAATGCCACGTGACCCTCAAAGACACTGTTGTCAGGTAACAACGGCAGCAAAGAGTGCTAGTAGCTGCTCGTTTGGCCTCTAAAACTCATGCGACCCCTTCATGCAGCCCCCACGTATCTGGCAGAGTTGAAAGATGTAGGTTTATTGGCACGTATTCTCCTCTAGATTCTCAGGCATAGCAATTAGATCTCAAACTCCTTATATCTCCACGCCTCCATCTAAAGCTCAACACCCAACCTCTATTCTGTCAAACGACCCCCTTAGCATGTGTTGTACCCCAAATTAAATTTTTTTGCTACACTTAGGCATTTTGAAGAAATGAGTAAAAGTCTTGTTAAATTTGTCAAAAAGGTCAAAATTTGGGTGTGCATGTCTTGCATGAGGGGTAAAAACTTGAAATTTCCAAAATTTGACGATCTGGGTCTGCTCAGAGCGACCTAATCTACAAAACCCAAATCTCAGTTTTTCACCCCTACGTTTTAGGAAAACTGCTATTTTTAGAAAATTTCCAAAAATAGTAACTTTTTCTAGGTTTTTCTGGGTTTCTTTCGAAACGGATACTGGCAAATTTTTCTAAAAATAGAAAGTTTGTCCGCTAGGGTTCAAACTGATTTTGATTGGCTCAAAATACTTCCTCATCAGGCTGGTGCAGTCAGAATCACAAAATGATCAGCTTTTCCCTAGTGGGTCTATTCTGCTTTCTCAATTTCAGAAGCATTTCAGGAGCTCCAAAGTCATCAATGGAGGCTAGTCAGCCGCTAGGTGTTAGATTCAACGGTCAAGCACTGAACAAAATATGAGATAGTGAACGCGCACGAAACGAAGAAGGAAGGTGAAAATTGCAAAATTTTGACTAACACTGCCAGCCATGGGTGCCCCAGGAGGAGATAGGCGCCCAAATTTTCAAGGCATCAAATGATGAAATTAGGGTTCATGCTTCCAGGCAAAGTTGTTCAGATTCTTCCTAGCTCTGCAGCGAGTCTGACAGCGCCATCATTAGATCAACCAATCATCCGGAATTCAAGATCATACGGGAAGGTTTCAACCAAAAGACAAAAGGCAAACCACAAAAGCTTTAGAAAAAATTCTAAGTCTGGGAACTTTGGGAGCCCCAAGTGCCCAGGGGCGACCAGCCTTTTGGGAGGTCAAACTCAACAATTAGGGTTTGCAGATGAGCTCAATCTCTTCAGGATTCAGTCAGCTTTGCTACGGATGTCTTCGTCAGATCATTAGACTTGTCAATCACTGGCAAATCCAGATCAAGCTAAAGGTATAAAATGAAGGATCAAGTTTGAAGATGAAAATCAGATGAAAAAATGGCTGCCTGGAGGAGTTGGGCGCCCCAGGAGGAGATAGGCGTCCAAGTTTTTGAAGGCTTAAACAGATGAATTCAATAGTGGAACCTCCAGCATGTCTTCTTCAGATTCGATCAAGCTTTCCAATGAGACCATCAACTCGTCAATTTGAGTTGGCAGTCATCAGATGTTGAAGGTGGAACAGAGGGAGAAACAAGAGCTAAATATTAAAAGTCAAAAGCAAGGTGAAAAATATAGAAAATATTCTAAGTCTGGTGAAGTTGGGCACCCCAGCTAGCCAGGGGCGCCCGAGCTTTTGATGCCTCAAATTTCTGTAGATGTAACTCCTAGAAGACCCCTCTCGAAATCTTCTTAGCTCCGCAACGAGTCCAACTGTCAATCTATCGGAACTCCGAATCATCCGAAATGGCAGGATCATTTGAAAGAGAGGAGATAAGCTTAAAACTTGGAAAAAGTGAAAAAATGGCTAAGTCTGGTGAACATGGACGCCCCTAGAGAAGATAGGCACCCAAGATTTTGAGGCCTCAGATGGCAGTTTCAGCAGTTGCAGTCTCCATTATCATCTCGTTAGATTCTGCCAAGGTATCCAATGGAATAGTCAGCCTGTCGATCGGATCTGTCTAGCTCCCGGAATTGAGATTTCATCAAATGATCAAAGGGAAATGAAGAAAGCTCGAAGAACAGAAAAATGACTTAACACTGTGAGGTTGGGTGCCCTAGAAGGAGATGGGCACCCATGATTTTGAAACATCAAACGAAGTTTTTAGCTGAAGGTGCCTCCAGAATGATCTTCTCAGATTCGATTAGGCTCCCCGATGAAACATTCAACTCGATCATCGGATCAATCTGGGAGCCGAAGATCAAAATCAAAATAGGGTTCAAAATTGAGAAAAGTTAAAAAACTCAGAAAAATGACAGTCTGGAGAAAGTTGGAGCCTCTATCCAAGAAGGGCGCCCAAGTTGCATTGCCTTAGCCAATTTTTCAAAATTTTCAAAGTTGCAAGTTGAAGGAAAATGTCCAAGTTCGATGCACAGGAAGATTTTAGGGTTTGGAGGATAAAAGCAAAAGAAAGTAGAGTTATCTCAAGCCTAAAGCTTATTTAAGAGGCTTTTATCATTCAATTTTCATCATTCTTTGCAGGCGGCGTCCAAGTTGAAGAGGGGCAGCAACTTCAAAGTTTTCCTTTTCAAGATTCAAAGCTTCAAATTGCTGATTTTTTCATAAATTCTTCACCAATTTTCAGACCAGCAACATAAAACCTTGCTTTTTCATGTTTTTTTCATTCAGAACATCAAATTTTTGAAGAAGAAGGTCAAGGTTTTCAATTTTCAGCAATCTGGATCTTTTCATCTCATCATTCTGAAGAATTTTTGAAGAGATTTTTCAAGTTGCAGCAGCTGCTTTTTCTTCGCATGTCCCAGAAAACATCAATATTTTCAAAATTTAATCATCTGGGTCCTCAAATATTCTTTTGAACAAAACCCAGGTGGCAACTTTTTCAGAAAATCATCAAGTTCTAGGGTTTGTTGCTTTTTTAGTCAGAACTCAAAATTTGATAAGTTACTGGTTCGGTTTTGGGTTCGGGTTCAGGTTCGAGAACCTGGTTCGTTGGTTCGGGAATTTTTTTTTTGGGTTTGGGTTCGTTTTGTGTTTGGTAATACAAAATCATATAAAAATAAAAAATATATACATATTTGCAGCAGTGATTAAGTTCAGAATACACCACCATATTAATAGTCAAATAACATAGCAAAAATACACCACCACTTTATACTCAAAAGTCAAATGTCATGATATAGAATTATAAATTAAAGTTCAAACTTCAAATATAAAAATGTCAAGTGTTTACAATCAGCCATTAATAATTATTAATTATTGATCATTGATCAATCTGAATCATATGGGTCATCAAAAAAAGCAGCATCATCAGCATCATTAGATGCTACATTTTGTGTAGAACCACAAATAGCATTAGTGGCACTCGCACAAGCACTGCCACTAGCACTAACACTACCGCTCTCATGCTCAGTAGTAGCTGCTTCAGGCTGATAGTCATCATCAATATCAAGTGCAGCTAAGTGACTTGTGGAAGCATCCAAGTCAAGCTGCTCTGGCTCAATATCCCACCTCCTTGTGTCTCCTTCTTTGTAGGAACTATGTTTGTGTGTAAGGAGGCGCAAGTTTGAATGCACATACACCAAGTCCTCAGCCTTTTTTGAATGTAGCCTATTGCGTTTTATTGAGTGGATGAAGGAGTATGTGCTCCAATTCCTCTCAGAAGAGGATGAACTAGCAACCTATTAAGACCAAATTAAATTAATAAATAGTTAAGAGTTACAAAATTTAACTAAACAAAATTATTAATTAAAAATTAAAATTAAAATTACAAATATAAAACTTACTTGGGATAAAACTTTTTATTGCAATAGGTTGGAGGTGCATGTATTCTTGCCCATGGAAGTACCACCAACTATGAGCATCCACCCTGCACTTGTCTCGAAGAGCATCCATATTCTGATCAACACTCCCAGAGCATGCAAAAGCCATAAACTTAGCCCTCACTCGATCACGTTGGTCACGATCAGTGAAGATTCTACGAATTGCTGCCTTGTTCCCTTGGGCCACTTCACCATCCCTATATGGAGCAACTCTTGATGAAGCAGAAAGTATCTTAGGACTATAATATTTGGGACTCAATGCAAAGCGAGAAGATGCAAGGGAGTGGTCATTTTGTTCCATCTATCAACCATGATTTCCTGTAGCTCTTTGAAGAATTTTTCTTCAGGATCTTCCTCTTTTGCATTGATGATGGATCTCATCTTCTCAATCATTGAGTCGATACCATCATATACTTCGCCCAAACAAGGTCTATCCAAGTCAGTGTAACGGATCATGCTCAGTATGGGCTCGGTGAAACTGACGAGATACTCAACACGATCCCACCAACCATCATCTAGGATCCTTTGCTTGATCCTATTTGCCCTTTCATTGCTAGATTGCCTCCATACAACCCAATTAGGGCTGATTACCATGGCACATAGTGCCTCATGAACCTTTATAAGTCGTCTCAACACAATTGTGTTGGAGGAAAAACGGGTCTCGGCAACCTGTTTGAAAATCAAAATTAAAATTAAAATATAATTTAAATATACAAAATCAAAATTTAAAAATTAAAATTAAAAGAAAATTCAAAAATTTAAAAATATTGAGAATTAACTTACCTTCAACAACTCCAATTTTGAGAATTGTCTAAATATTCCTTGTGTCATATGGTGGTTGGTGACAAACATTTGGATGTCTTCGCCCTCAGCATACACCTATTTGATCCATTCAATTTTGGATCCAATTTTTGTTAGCATTAGATTGAGGGAGTGGACAGCACAAGGTGTCCAAAAATGTGTGGATACTTCTCCTCAACCAATAACCCAGCAGCCCTACAATTTTTGGCATTGTCGGTTACAACTTGCACAACATTTTGATGGCCCACTTCTTCAATAGCTTGGCAAAGGATGTCAGCAATAAATGGACCATCTTTCACCTGTCCTTCACAATCCACTGCTCTCAAAAACATTGCCTCTTTAGGGGACACAGCAATAACATTGATCAATGGGCGATTTCTTGCATCTTTCCATCCATCAGAAACTATGGTCACCCCTGTTTCGATCCACGAATCCCTTATGGGCTTCAAAGAGTCTGCTACATGTTTCACCTCTTTCTCCAATAAGGTGCAACGCACCTTCTCAAAACCTGGGCCCTTATACCCCTTTGGAGCCTCATTAATAGATTTCACCATTTTTTGCCAATATGGTGAACGAACAACATTGAATGCCAATCCATTGGCATAGACACATCTTGCTATGTCTTGATCAACAATCTCTCTTGCCTCAATGCCTCAAAATGAAGCTTCCAACGGTCCCTTAGATCTTTTATTTGAAGAGGGCATGGTTTGCTCTTGAGGGATGTCCATAAATGGATGGCTTTCTGTAGGTGGAAAATAAGAAGGTGGTGTAGGGGGTTTCATGGATCGAGATCCTTTCTTCAAAGGATGGCTTGTTTTACCACTGGTTGTTTTTTGGTCTGCCTTTTCTTGCTCAGCAATATATTTCAACACTATATCTTTTGGAATGCCTTTGTTGTTTTCACCTGGACAATTTTTGATGCCTGTTTCAGGGATCCCGCACAAGTGCCCTTTTACTCGACTGTATGAGCTCGAATATTGAACATTGCAATGACTACAAATCCAAACATATCCTCCACCACCTGGAAGTTGCTGAACCATTTCTACATATTTCCAAAGGGGAGAGGCTAGGTTTATTTTGAAACGAGATTGGATTGAGCTTGAGGAGGTACCGGTTGCCATTGTAATACATAATAGTGAATACCTAAGGCACAACATATTGAAATTTTGGTATTGATTCATTGAATTTGAAACTAAAAGACTTAATTAATTTCAAAAAAATGAAAAAATTGAACATGTGTTATAGACATTTAGAGGAATGAAAAGTAAAACAAAACAATAACTAAAAAACAAAACAAAAGAGTTGAAGTTCACTTGTGAAAAAAAATGTAAAAAAAATAATCAAAAAACTTCAAAAAACCTACCTCTTTTGAAGAAATCTTGCTCTACGATCTTCTTAGCAACGAATAGACACTTGCAAGTGCTTAGGAATAGCACAACAATCAACTTTGAACAATCTACGATCAGCCTTCAAGTCTATTCCAGCTTGTGCAAGCAAAAGAGAAAGTTCAGCAATGGAGGCAAAAAATCCTTTTTTCTCATTCACAAATTGGTAAATGAGTTTCACTTTACCTATTTCATGTTTTTGAGGCAAGTATTAGGGTGAAAAAAAAAAAAGTCATTAAAAGTCAAAAACGAGTCAAAGAAGTATTAAAAAAATGAAAAAAATAGTGAAAAAACGCGCCTGGGTGCGGAATAGAACCCGGGTTCGAAATTTTTGAACCCTGTCCAGATCCATAGTCATGGGTCCGGACCCTGGCCGAACCCACAGTCCAAAAGACAGACCCAGAGCGAATTTCCACGGACCGGACCCGAATTCCGGACCCGAATCAAACTCGACTCGAACCCAAGGCCTTCCTGAGCGAATCCGGTAACTTAGAAAATTTCTGACATCTGATCATCTGGGTCGGCTTGAAATACTCTTCTGCACAAAACCCAATTGCTAGTTTTTTTTGCCTAAAAAGTTAGGGTTTGTTGCTTTTTTAGTCAAAGCTCAAAATTTTCAAAAACGGACGATTTGGGTTGTCTTGTGACGAAATTCCTAGCAAAACCCATATCTCCAAATTTTTTGGAAAAAAATCATCTGTTTGAAGAAGAAAAACCAACAATCTAAAAATAGAAAGTGTGCTGAACTTGTCTGAATATAGGCAAGATTATAGTCAATCTTCAAGTTTTGCAATATGGAGTATACTCCCACTGAGTTCATGACTTCATCAAAACAACTAAGATAGACTTGCACCGCATTCCAAGCAGAGTTTCAGAGTGTTGTTCGTGGCAGTGGTAGCACTGACCTCACAGCTGGGAGGATGAGTTAGATTGCGATGATGTCAGTGAGGTTTGAGAAAACGGCCAATGAGAATGAAGATTTCATTGCTGATGGAGAGGAAATCCTAGAAAAGCAAAACTTTGCTATTGATAGTATTGATGCACTTGACAAGGACACAGTTTCTGGCTTTTTGGCGGATGTGATCAAGATTTAAAGCAACTTTCTTATAGAAGCTTTCTTTCCGCTTTCTTTCTATTCTTAGAACAATTCTTATCTATTCTTTTAAGAAGAAAAAGAAGATAAAATGTAATAGTTGGCATTTCCTGCTTTTCCTACTTTCTTAGGTGGTTAGATGTTATCTTCTTTTAGTTTTAGAAATAAAGCTTGTTTGCTGAGCAACCCTTAGTAAAAGCAAGGAGATTTTAGGGTTTCCTACTCCTCTGCTTGGCTATAAATAAGAGCAGCCTTGCTCATTTATTTTCAACGGATATTGTGAGCCTGTAATGCAACAAGTTGTTATTCAGTGTCAGTTCACTTTGTGTAAGAGCAAATTGCATGCCTCTTTAGCTGCAAGTATTGTTCAGTGCATGTGTTTTGTGTAACCTTTTGTTCTTGAGATTTGAGAAATAAAGTCTTGTGCCTATTTTGCCCTGATATAATGTCTCAAATTTCCGTTTATTGTGCTATGCTTATATGATCTCCATTTCACCTTGCATTGAAAGTAAGTAGATGTATGTTGGAAGAAGATTTTTATCTAAGTATTTTGTCAGAAGATCCTTCTTTGTCAATTTCTAACTCTCTTGCTCTACATTTACTTGAGAAGTTAGAAATGTCATTAGAGTAGGCTTAGTCGTAGTTGAAATTCTAAAACAGAAAATCTCAGCTGCGGCACTTGAGTTTTATAACCTTGTGCTCTTAGCTGAACAAAAAGATAGGCAAATTAGTTTTAGTTTGCTTTCTTTTTAATAACATTAGCAAAGAGGGAGCTTCCCCTCCTAATTTGAAGAGCAGGTTACTACACATAGCTGTCCGTTTCTAATTTGCATTCCAGAGGAGCGAATTAAAACGCCAACAACATGCATTCCAACACACTCAACAAATTCGACCTCTAAAGTAAAGCAAGGATGAGGCATCCAAACTAGTGGAATATCTCTACAATAACCTGTATGACACTTCTAATCCAGCCAATAAGAGAATGCAAGAAAAAGTAAGAATATTGACTCCTTGCAATAGCTCGACCCAATATGCAGAAAGAATCGAACCCCCAACTCTCAGAAAGAATGGATGACGCCCAACCAGAGAGTAATAATAAGAAAATTCAGTAAATGCAAGTATGGCGTCCTTGTAATGAGCAACCCTTCAATAACTCGAATATTAATATCAACTTCAGACTTTAGCAGTAGATATATCGAAACCCTTCAATTTCTATCTAATAATTTGTCTTGCCTGGCAAGACTCACAAATTATCTAAATGATCAATCTTGCCATTGAAGCACAGATGTGAATCCTGAATGAATCCACCAATCGCCAGCTAGGGAGGAATCTTTTACCACCGAAACTGGAACCCATAGGAATTCCCACCTAGGGTTTTGGATTCTGAAGAGCTCCACTGAAATACAAACCCCAAATAAAATAATAATCTAGAATATGATGAGAGAATGAGCTCTCAATTCCTTTCATAACACCTTTTTTCCTTTTTAGGGTTTTCCTACCAAATCCACTTAATACATTATTATAAAATGACTTTATTAATTTATCATGAAAATATTCCCCATTGTCACTTTATAACCTTTTTAATATAATTATTTAATATTACCTTTATAATTTTTCACTTTTTGCCAAGGCAACATTAAATAATTAAATTAATTATTATTCATTAAGCGGGCTGGAAAACGAGGACATTACACCACAAGACTACCCCTAAAATAGTAGGCCATGCTTCATGATGGGGATTTCTTCTATTTTAGGGCTAGTTGTTTGTCTTTTACATAAATCTTCTTAGGTGAAAGTAAAATAGATTTTGTAAAAGTTACATGCAATTTTTATATAATATCTATTTTTATCGTAGTTTATAATGTATAAAATCTATTTTTATCATATTTTATAATGTATAAAATCTATTTTTATCATATTTTATAATGTATAATATTAATTTTTTATAATTAACATATTTAACATGAGGTATCAAAATTTATTTTTTTCTCTATTTTGACAAATGGTACATTGTTTTTTAGTTCTCAAGTTTTTGTAAATGGAATTCTATGATGCATTCATAAATTGTAAAATAAATCTAGCTTGAAAATTGGAAGTGCTTAATCTTAACTAGTGATACTTTGCCAAATACATTAGTAGGAAAAAAAACGTATCCTTTGTGACAATGTTACAACAAAGAATGAAAAGAATTAATATTTGACAAAAACTGTTTCCACAAGATGTTATTGAATCAAGTATTTGGGAGTTGTGGAGCCTTGCAAGAACTTAAACTTCATCAGATCAAGTCCATGGCATTGAAGGTTGTTTACTTGTCTACTATAATTTTAGCAAATTATCTATAATGCACAACTTCAACTGTCTGATGTTTTCTATAAGCTGAAATTACAAGACTTCCCATTAATTGGAAACTTCGACGGCTAGTTATAGTTTATATTCTTGTCTAGACCGAAAAAATGTAGTCCATAAAGTTAAGTGGTGATAGTGGGTACAATCAAAACAGATTTTGTTAGTGAAATAGTGCAATCATCATATCAAGATCATGAGCAATGCTGTTGCTTCTTTAAATTCATACCATTTATATGCATCAATCAACCTCTCATTAAGAAGCCTTTAAAGAGTACATTGAAAAAAATGGAAATGAATGAATGTTTAATTCATGTGCAAAATCTACTTCTCATACTGTAATTATAATAAACAAAATTGAGCTTTTAGTAATGAGTTTTTGTCAAAGCTGCTTTATGCTTTATTGTACGTTTTACTCTACTTTTTGACCTAAATTAAGTTTCAACAAATAGGTATATTTCGAGCAGAAAAATAGTGAGAAGTCTCTTGGGAAAATATGAGAATAAATTTGAGATCTTTGAAATCATAAATTTATTTTGTTCACTTTTAAAATCTAACTACAGATGTGAAATATGAATTTTTTCCATCATTACTTTTACTCAAACTTGAAATTCCGTTTTCCTAAACAATAACAGGAGCATAATTTGAATTTTGACATATGAATCACAAAGATTAAAAAGAGAAATTTGAGTACTGTGGGACTCTATATTTTTTTTAATGTGTTCATAAAACTATTAAACATAGTTTATTAAAACTATGCATAAGATGCAGTTTGCATGCTTCACATAATTTTCCCTTTTGTCTATGTTCATTAGAATCATGCATTTTCCTTGGGCAGATCTTTTGGGTCATCATACAAAACATGATGTTCAATAAACATATTTTAAAATATTTCTGTTCACATTTTCTCATGATTTTATTTCATTAGGTGATGGATGGAGAGAAAGGAAATGAGTATAGGAGGAGGTTACTGCCTACTTACAAGGCAACACGTAAGATGTTTAGATCATTAACACCGATTGGTCAGTGGAAGTCACAGTGTAATGATGCCGACATACACTTAGCCTTACACTATATTGAGGCCTTCCTTTGGGAATGTAATGTACCTGTAAGATCATTTTTATAGCTGATCTAAACAAAATCTTTGGAATACATTATTCTTTGTTTGCTTGAATTGTTTGTTTTTGCATTAAGGAATTTTTCCATTTAACATTTAATGATTTAAACAAAATTGATTGATATAATAATCAAAACCTTTTAAGGAGTCATAGAAATAGAGATTATTAGAATTAAAATGTCTATTTAGACTATGAAGTTATTAGATAAAAATATGAGGATGATAACATTTTCTAATACAAAATTTGTTCACTAAAGGTGGATTCAATATGAAGGAATGCTTCTTTCCAATTCCCATTTCTAACATATGAATGATTTCATTTCATCACTAATTACACATATTTAAGCAGAGAGCTTAAATAATATGCATTTCCATGACATACTATAAACAAGCATTTCAAGCATTAAGGCAATTGAGTCTTATTTAATCATTTTCTCTTGTTTTAGTACAACAAAATTTGATGTAACATGCAAGATTGAAGGCAACAAACCCATAAAGTTCAATGGGGATCAAGATTGAGATAAACAACGTCTGTTTGCAAACCTTGTGGTCTCCAATACTACCAAACTATAGGTTTAGCTCTTTGGACTGCGGGTTTCTAGGCATACATGCAGTTTAATTACGGGTTTGCTAGTCCCTTGATAGGCATAGTTTAACTGCAGAATTCAAGGGAATCTTGTGCTCTTTTGTATTGCAGGACCACAAATTTTCTAAAATTGTGTTGCTTACAAGACTATTGGACCACCAATTATTCTAGAAAACCACTCAAAAGGCTTTGGCTTAAATTTTCACATTTGTTTGTCCATTTTAACTTTGTTACTGATGCAGGTGCATTAAATTATACATGTATTTTTTATTATTATTGATGTATTGTCATAGGTTCTAGATATTTCTAGGCTCATACACGTAGGTAGGAATTTGTTTCTTTATAACCTCTCAATAAATTAATAATTTCATAATGAGTCAACAAATAAACTAAATCTATTTGTTTTTAGCTTAAGTCTTGGAGGTTAGAGTAATTTTAGGTGTGGTTTTGATTTTTCCAAATAAAGGAGGAATAACCTCTCAATAATCTTGTCTTGAGCCAACAAATAAACTAAATCTTTTTGTTTTTAGCCTAAGCCTAGGAGGTTAAGTAATTTTAGGAATGGTTTTGATTTTCCCAAATAAAGAAGGATTTGAATGAGTCTGTTTTGACTTAAGTTTCTTTTGATGTATAAAATCAAGCTATGCATTTAGCATTTGAATAAGGAGAGTTACCCATGTGTAATAAAAAAAATGTTGTGTGATGAATAAGATTCTCATTTAGCAATATTTACGCCATATTCTTTTTGTATTAGAGCTCAAAAACTAGTCTTTGTAAAATGCTCATAATTTTCTCATATCTCAACGAAATTGAGAAATTCAAAATGTTCCGGAAAGCTGGAAATGAGTAGAATAAAACGCAAAAATCATTCTCGAAAATCCGTTTTGATGAATGAGAAGTATATGCAAGAATGTGACAGGTTATGTATAACACTTCTATTGCAATTATGAATTAGAATTGATGTTGGTAGGTTTTATGAATTGAGATTTAAGATTGTTTGTATATCTAAGGAATTCTTTTGAAGGTAATCCAAAGAAGAATGAATTTGGTCTTGTTGGGAATTAAATTTTGTGTATGAGTAGTAAATTGTTCCTTAACCCTACATCATTATTGGTATCAGAGTAGGAAACAATGATTGTAAGAGAAAGATAAGACTTTCTTTGTCAAGAGATGGCATTCAGAGTCTGTAGAAGAGGACGAGGTCGATGAAAACTAGTTGCAAATGCAGAAATTTTGGAAGAGATGAGGAATATTCAAGCACGGTTGTAGGCAATGGAGCTTGCACAGAGAAGAGGACTTGACGTGGGAAATGTCAGTGACAGAGAGGAAGAACCTCAAGAAGAAGAGGCAAAGCTTGAAGTGGAAGGCGCTGAAGGAAGAGTTAGAGCAATTTTGGGAGAAATTTCCAAACCAAAAATGGAGGTACCTGTTGTGACCTTTTCACACATCACCCCATTCAAAATGGGGACCTCCCTAATTTTTGCTCCATTTGGGTCTTTTGGCTTTGGTTTTGCGGCTGTCTTTCTTTGTTCCATCTATCTTTCCGGGGATGTGCCCGTCTTTGGGCCTAGATTGAAGTTTTGGCTAAGTCTGTGAAATTAAGGTTTTCATTCTTCAGGCCAGTTTGGGGTTAATTTGAGTGAGCAAATTGAAATCTGAGCTTGGCATTGCAATCAGAAAGCTTCAGCAAGGTTCCCATTAAATTTTCACTGAATTCTGACAACTTTCTATTTTTAGCAGTTTTGGCTTTGGGGGCCATTTTTAGGGTTTACATGTATGATTTTTCAATGCATGTCAGGATAGTCTTTCTGGGTTTTTCAAGAGCTTCGCGATGATGTAACATGCAAGTCAAGTTGATGACTTGCTATTTTAAGCAGGTACCCGCATGCAGATCAGTTTTCTGGGTTTTTCTGGGTTTCTTGAGATCTCCTGGGCAGTATGACAGTTGGTTGATCACTTTTTCAGGCACTTACTATTTTTAGCAGGTACACTCCAGCAGCCCCCCAGATCTTCAGTTTCACGAGTAGGGCAGTCCAGAACAGAAACTGAGTCAAATGGAGGTCATTTGAGGCACATGCAAGTCAAATTAGGGTTTCCAACTTTGGTGCCTAAAATGAGGGGTAAAACTCGAGAAAAATGAAAAACTAATGTATCCCATCACGATCAACATCTTTCAAGCAGTCTACTGGTAAAATTTGAGCGCAATCCGCCTACTTACTATTTATAGTAAGTCACCTCCAGAACAGGGCTAAAAATAGTAGGTCAACATGAAAGGCAAGTGTGAACAGGTCAATTTGGTCATGAGGATCACGTTGGGAAAATTTCAAGTCAAGAGGAGTTGCAGAAGTTTGAAAATCAAGCAGTTACTAAAAATAGAAAATGAGGGCGAGTAGGCTAAAAAATTGGCTAAGTATTCGAGAGCCACCTCTAGAAGTCTCCTTAACACTTCAGATGGAAATTCTAAGGCATGTAGGAAGAAATGGAAGTATCCCCCTCCAAAATGCGCCCATCATGAAGCAGGTTGATGAAAAAAAATTTCTAAGTCATGAAAATTGCCTGACCCCTTGCCAAATGCGCCCAGCTTGTGGAGATGACTTGAAAATTTTCTAAGGCATTAAGGATGGAAGTACATGGTCTCATATGCGCCCAAGTCAATCAAGGTCAATGAAATCTTTTCTAAGTGTTGAAAAATGGAAGCAAGACCCCCAAAATGCGCCCAACATGAGAAGGGGTCAAATGCGCCCAAGTCAGCATGGTGGAAATGCAAAATATTCTAAGTGATGGCAAATAAAAGTAGGCCCCTTCATATGCGCCCAAGGGATAAGAGGTGAGAGAATTTGGCTAAGTCATGAAAACAAAAGCACACCACCTCATATGCGCCCATCTAAGGAGGGAATCAAAAAGTTTCTAAGTCTTTGAAGATGGAAGAACACCTTGTCAAATGCGTCCATGAGGAATGAGATGAAGAAAACGCCTAAGGCATGTCAAAGTGGAAGCAAGGGGTCTTATATGCGCCCAAGGTAGTAAGAGGTGTGGAAAATTTTTCTAAGTCAAAAATGGAAGTGGAGAACCTCAAATGCGCCCAAGAACAACATGTTGGCTAAAAAAAAATTTATCTAAGGAAAAATGGAAGTACCACCTAGCAAATGCGCCCAAGAGAGGTTGTTTGAAGGAAATTTTCCAAGTCATGAAAAATTAAATGAACCCCTTCCAAATGCGCCCAAGGTTGGAAAGGATAAAATAAACATTAGTGAAGAATATTTTCAAGGGTGGAAAAAATTAAATGAACCCCTTTCATGTGCACCCATGAATAATAAAGTTGAAAAATATTTTCTAAGGGAGAGATTTAAAAAAAAAAAAAGGGTCTAAGAGGTCTTGAGTATTTTTCTAAGGGGGAATAAATTGTGAAAATATTACGCCTTGCCTTGAGATTTTAAAAGGGACGCTGGATTTAAGATTGATAAAAATTTCTAGGGGGAATAAAATATTTTCAAGAGGAATAAAATAAAATACGCCTAAGTCCTCTGTGATGGATTTTTCTATGGCGCTTGAAAGATGAATTTTGATGGGGGTGAAATTTTCAAAATTTCAAAATGATAATTGTTGCAAATTGCCAGAGGAGGGAAAAATTCGAACTTCTGCAGAATAGTGGAGGAAGAATTAAATGAGTTTGCTAAAATAGGCGTTCTTCTAGAAGATGAAATATTCTCAAACTCAGTTATAAGAGCCATGAAAATTTTCATTTCTCCTCACGACTGCAAGTGCGAATTTGAGACTTTGAAGGTGAGAAGAAAAGTGTGAAGAGAAGTTGGTAAAGTGAGCAAGCTTGGGCGAAGTTTTTCTAAGTGCCAGAGGTTATTGAGCTTTGGAGTTAGAAATTTTGAGAGTTGGAGTTGGAAATTTTGAGGATGGATGAAGTAGGAAGAGGAATTGATGTAGGAGCGAGTGCAAGAGCAAACAAGGCTGCAAATGCTGAATCCAACAAGGCTAATGCGTCCAGGCAGGCAGTAATAAAGAAACTCAGCAAGCCATTTCTTCCTGAATCAAAGTTTACTTCAAAGCTGGGAGGGTTGATTGATACCAACCTCGGTTCATTTAATCTAGGAGCACTCAGAAGTCGAATGTACGAGCTAGGGGGCCACCCTCCATCAGTCACTGCGCACCATATTATGAAGAGTGGAATTTATGTAGCTGCTAGTTTCCCACCAGCCATTCAGTGTCCAGAATTAATCATGGAGTGCGCCAATTGTTATAGGCTAGAGCGAAGAACGATTGTTTCTCCTGATGGCAAGTTATTTGCCAATCTCACTCCTGATGCCATTGGAGAGGTGTTTGGACTTCCCACTTCTGATAGGATGGTGTACAAAACAAGGGAAAGAGCTAAGAAGATGTACGCCTCCTCTTTTGAGAGGTGTGCTAGGATGATTAATTCAGTTTGGATGCAGAAGCCCAGGCCTACTCGCACCAAGCTGCCTAAGCAGATTATATCAGATGATGTGAAGCAAGAATACTACAACTTGATAATGATGCTCAGTTGGGTAAACAGAAGCTCTCAATCATATATTTTCGAGCCATGGATGTTTTATTACATCGGAGTTGTCATGGAGGGGAAGGAATGTGTTGATTGGGCAAGGATGATAAGCGACAATTTAGATGAGCAGTTCAGGCACCTGAGGAGAACAAAGACGTTCTACATGAGTTCATATGTTGTATACATGTTGGCCCGGATGACCAAGTATAGAGGAATAAATTACAAGGAGCCAATTGGATGTGGTCCTGAGCAGTTTAAAATCTATGAGGCTTGCCCGCAGTTGCACCTGACCAACACCGCCAACTACAAAAGGGTGAATGACGCCTTCACGATGCATATAACAAGGACTCTTTAGTGGAGAACTCAACAAAGAATTTCAAAAGAGGCCTAGGGGTTGATTGAAGAGTACGGATATTGGTTTATCCAATTTCCGAAGTTCACCTATATTAGGCTGCAGGGGTTTACATTGTATCTGTACAGATTACCGAGGTACTCCACTGACAGAATGATAATTTTAGAAGTGTCCAAGCAACTCATTGCCTATGACAAAATCCAGAAGAAGAAAAAGAAAGGAGGATTAGACTTCCCAATTACCATGGGAAATTCAAATGAAGTTTGTCCCTCATTACAGGTAGCCAGAGAAGCTGAGGTTGAGTTGCAGTTCTTCCACCTCACATACCACACTGGCAGGCAGGATTTCAATCCTTACAATAACATCAGAATGGTGTAGAATGTGGAGTACAGGCACAAGGCTCATATTGAAGATTTCTGGGCTAATGCGGTGGATGATGCTAAGATTAGAAGAAGGATGTTTTCTAGAATACCTTTGAACATGATTAGAGAGTGCGAGATTATTCTAGTTCCAGACCAGGTGGAGGAGGACGTGAATGTTATGCAGCCTGATTATAAGACAGTGAGAAATACAACAGTCCATCTCTCTGATTGGTCAGAGCTGAAGATTACAGATTTGGATACATTATGCATACCGGTGCTGAAATTTACAAGAAATTGGGTGGAGAGGCATGTGAACAGACTTAAGAGTAGGTCAATTTCTCTCACGTACAACTTGATGGGTGACTAGAGGCCACCAACAGTCAGAAAAAGGAAGCAGGTCACCCAAGCTTCGAAACCACGAAGAGAAGAACAGGTTCAGCAGGAGCCTCAAAGAGTTGAGGAAGCATCATCCACACCACCACGTGCTCGCTCTCCAAGTGTATAGGAGGTCTCATTGTTTGCAGACCAAAGAAACCGATTGAATGAAGAACAAGAATTGCAGGAAGCAAATCAACCACCCCATAGGGAGTCAATTGGTCAAACTGTCAATGTGCCTAGAAGAGAAAACCAACAGGAAGAAGAAGAAGAAACGGCCACCAATACCTGCTTCCGGTAGGAGATTGAGGCAGCCTTAGAGGATGAGACTACTGCAGGGCAGGAGGCTCGAGTTTTAGGAGAAGATATCCAGTAGACGGAGATTGATGAGCCTCATCCGAATGTTAATAGAGAAGAAGTGCGTGAAGAAGCAGCGAGAGAGGAGCAACCACTTATTGTTTGTGACTCGCAGCAGGCAGTGCCGAATTGGCTAAGGGAAAGAATGAGAAGGGATTCTATTGAGGAGACTGACTCGACGGTTGAGATGGAAGAATTCCTTAGTAGAATCAGTGCACCACCAATGAAGAAGGCCAGAAAATTCTCAAAGATCTCTACAGATGAGGATGGTTCTCGCACACTGCATGTGGCCGTTCCCAGGATTGAGTGTGATTGAGATGATGCTGTTCTAGAAAATAATGTGATCACTACTAGGGAGTTAGGCCGCCCTACAGGGGCTTAGATAATTGAGGAGTGTGATAACTCCTATTAGGCACTCAAGGACAGGTTGCTCTGAACCGAAGGAAAGTACAGATGATTGAAGAGGGAGAATAGGACATTGGTTGGTTACGTGCAACACTTAGCCCGTCTGTCCCGAGAGAATCAGTTAGCGGACTACAGGATCTGAAGAGGATGGCTCATGAGGCAAATAAATGGGTTGGCAGTGTTCGCATTGAGACAAAGAAGTTCATGGAGGATCTCACTCATTCTTATTAGCAGGCCTCTCGCATTTTGGCACTTGTGGACACTGTTGATCAGGCCTAGAGTGAGACCCATATCTATCAGACTAAGACTGTTCTTCGTTTGGAGGCTTTGATGTGCATGCCCTTGCAGACTCTGGTGGAGGGAGGCGTGATACAGGAGGGTGACAGATATGACTTCACCAGTTGGTATTCTTCAGTGGTCACGGGCCGAGGTTTCTTTGATGCGACACAGGCGGATTTGGCTAGAGTCAGAAAGGCTATGGGTAATATTCTGGAAGGAGTCTTGAACACACTCGAGTCTATATTTGCTAGAAGATTGACTCCAGAGGAGATCACTGCTGATGGCCTAAAGAACAGGTTGGGGCCTTTCTTTTTGGAGGTAAGGTCATTTGTTCAGGATGATTTTGAAAATGTTTCTACCTTCTCCAACATTGTTTAGAGTACTCAGGATGCCTTAGTCGCTTGGAGAAAATCTTGTATCCGGCATGGGCAGACAGTCACGATGCTAGAATTCCAGCTCAACCATATTCCACCTATTTCAGTTTAGGAAGTTGAGGCGGTGTTAGCTATATTCGTCGAGTTCGCAGTCAAAGAGAAGGAGAATGGAAACGCCTTGTTGGATGATGACCTTTTGGAAGATGATGATGGACATTAATTGATCATTATGACTTTAGGAGAGAGTGGAGAATCTTTTGCTCATTTATTACCCCACTTCTCTTTGTGGCAGTTTTAAGGGAAAAATCTTGATCAAGGCATATGTGGCTCAATCTGAGCTCTTCATTGTAATTGAATCTAATCTGTCCATTGGATTTGGCCATCTATAAAAGGGGCATCCCCCCTCATTTGTACATTATTAGACATAGAGAGATAGCTAGGAGATAGAGCATAGAGAAATAGAGAGCATAGATTGATAGCATAGTTTAGATTGAAGAGGAAGGAAAGTTTTCAAATTGAATGCTTTGTAAGAGATTGTTGTGAACACTCCTTTAATAAAAAGAGTTATCATTGCTTGTGGTTTCATCTTTTATTGTGGGTAGCTAGCAAGATTTCTTCGTC
This sequence comes from Sequoia sempervirens, assembly GCA_007258455.2. Taxonomy (NCBI): domain Eukaryota; kingdom Viridiplantae; phylum Streptophyta; class Pinopsida; order Cupressales; family Cupressaceae; genus Sequoia; species Sequoia sempervirens. Next base: position 66,890 of record VDFB02253349.1, read on the forward strand.
CTTCCAATTCACTTAGAATCTTAAAGTAGAACTTAGAGTAAAATAGATTTATTTCATGCAAGTAGATGGTAGTTGTGGAATGTGGTGTTTAATTTGAGCAAGCTTCGTTAATCCATACCACTAGCGGGCTCGCTGATGGTGGGTTCGCCCTGCGTGGTCAACTGGAATATTGTGGACCTAACTTCAATTACGGTTAACATGTTGGCATGTGTCATTGTGATGGTGTCTTCATACTAAATCGTGATCTGAATACTTTTAGTTACTCCTTTAAAGATTGCACCAGTTCTATGGAAGCTGTCCAAGGCGAGGCGAAGCAGAGCTTGGTTGAAGTTTGCAAGAGTTGATCTCCACGTCCCGCGTTTAGAGTAGATCATAGCATTTCTAATCCCTGCAACCATTCAATTCAGTACTTTCTAGTTAGTTTAGGAAACTTGAACTTCGCTGATAAATCTTTCGAATCATGAAGACCCCTTTCTCTTTGAGCTTCGATTGAACAATTACATAAGTCCCCCTTGAGATACCAGCAAATCACATTGAGCCAACTGAAACTATATCCACTGCATGAAGGAACCTTGGAGTTGAATGCATAATCTTTCTCGCAATCTTAGCATGTAGGATAGTTTGATCAAGAGAGGATAGAGTAACCGTTGGTAACTTTATTCTGTGTTGGTGCGGTCATAAAACACCCATCAACAGTACCCTTGTATGAAGGCAGCCTGAATGTTGAAGACCTGATTGATTGGATTAGTGCCATGGATAAATACTTTGAGTATGAGAATGTAGATGATGAAAAGAAGGTGAAGTTTGCAGTAACTAGACAGAATGGCCATGCATACCTTTGGTGGGATGGAGTACAAGATGAAAGAGGAAAGAAAGGCAAGCCCAAGATCAAGAGTTGGGACAGGATGGTGGCTAAATTGAAAGGTAAATTAATGTCCAAAGATTATGAACTTAGTTTTTTCAAGAAAGTGCAAAATCTTAGAGAAAAAGAAATGTCAATGAAGGATTATATAGAAGAGTTTTATAAGTTGAGGATTAGAGCTAGTCATATAGAAGAAGGCCCTAAGAAGGTGGCTCGATATCTCAATGGATTGAGATTCAATATCCAAAATGAAATCAGCCTTTTGTCCCCCAGAACAGTTGAAGAAGCATATCAGTGTGCTCTCAAGGTAGAGGAAAAACTATCCAAAAAACAAACACAAAATCCAAGGGGTAAAGGTGGAAGTTTTAGAGGTAGAGGACAACAAAGTGGTAGAGGTAAATGTAGCAGAGTGTTTGTAGTTGATATGGCAAACAAAAGTTTTGATGCCTTGATTACCAGTATGCAATAACGGGTTGTATATATCTGATGGAAATAATATTAATAATTGTTGGTGACATCCAATTTCATGACTATGTAATGTTCCGATTTTAGCTCTACAATTTTCAGTGACTATTAGCCTATTTCCGGAAACCTGTAGGCTAATCAAAAGTGCAAATTAGGGTTTCCTATTTTGTAGGAGGTTTCAGATGAGCTTTTGAAGGCTTGCATGCAGGAGTTTGGAAGTGATTTTTGTGGAGCTTTCTCGGTTTTTGGAGAGCTTCAGGATGTGGTAACATGCATGATATAAAAATGACATGCATTTCTATCTGATACTTTGCATGCAGGAAAGGTTTTTGGGTTTTTCTGGGTTTTTAGAGAACTCCAGTAAGGTATAACATGCATCTGATTTTGTCAACTTTTCCAGACACTTACTATTTTTAGTAAGTCATGATAACTGCTTAGTTAATGTTCAAATGAAGTTTGCAAAAACTTACTATTTATAGCAGTTTGCTATTTTTGGTAAGTTCTATTTATGGCAGTGTCATCCTAGCAGCAACACAGTCATTGCAGTCCATCATTCTATTTTTGGCAGTGAGGCAGTTTGGTTTGGGGCATTGGCTTCTTTTTTCCTCTTGGCGCTAAGTTTTAATAACTTAGTCATTTTTCAGTGTTGCTTTTTTGGACCTCGTGCCTAGGCGATAAACTTCAAGTTTATTTAAATGAGGGGATTCTTAAGTGGACGTCAAAGTTGAGGATATTAATATTTTTAAAAGTGGTTTTAATTGCTACTTTATTTTGGACGCCCAAGATGAGGAATAAAGTGTTTAATTAATAATTCATTTCTTTCAAAAAAGGTGGCATTCCTTTTGGAAGATGAAATGGTTTAGCTTCTTATTGGAAGTTATAGATGTGTTTCGAATGCCAATGAAGACTATTTATTGATGCCTTGCTCCTTCATTCATATCTTTGGAAAATTAAACATAATGTTATGCTATTGAATTGATTTCAGAAGCCGCTTCGAGGAACGCATACCTCCTAGCACCATTCCAATGCCAGTCTTCGTGCTAGAGAGATAGTACTTAGCTGGCCTACTAAAGACCGTGCTTCACTTAGGAGTGTGGATAGAGCTCAATTTCAAAATTATTACAAGTAGATTGTTGATGTATAGTCTGTTTGTACGGCTGCTGATTTGTATGGCTGAAGCGAACTTTTGCTTGTAGCTTCGCCATTGATTTTTGTTTGGTTTTGGGTATTAGCTCATGTTGTTTCACTGTGTAGGGTGCCCAGTGTCACTAAGTTTCAGCTTTTATTGTTGAAGATCTGATTTTTAATAGAAGGATGACCCTTTTTGGAGGCCGTACCATCTCTTGTTGGCTGCATTGGGATTTGTGCCAAAAAACGGTGCAATTTTAAGGGTGTGTTCCTACTGCTACTTGGACGCCTTGATATCTTCTTCAGTTTGCATCGAATTTCATGTCAATTGAATTCCAATTGACCAAGTTGTGAGCATTTCAGTGAATCTCTATCTTGCTGGTTTGATTTTCTATATTTACTGTTCCTGATCAGACTTGATTATTTTCTGTTATACTGCTGATTTGAGCCTAATTTCCATATCATTCACATGTATTAGTTAGAGGTCATTCTCTAACTCATTATAGCTTCGAAAGTATATCTTTATGTTTTGCGCAGCTGAAACTTCATATTTGTAAAGCTAATTAGTAGTACTAATAGCTGTTATTTAAATCTGCACTTTATATTTTGTATTTACTCTCACTGAAGAAGTGGTTGAGTCATTTTTTTACTTTCAGCACTTAATGGTTAGATTCCCCCTGCTGAATAAGTGGAAGTGTGGATTCATGGCTGGCTTGCCGCCTTGTTAATTGTTAATATCTTCACTCCCACTGCATAAGTGGTTGAGTTTGTAATTTCCTTTCATTTTATGGCCGGCTCGCCGCCTATGTTCAGTTGTAATTACATTCCAGTTAGCTAACGATCCCCGACACTATATGCTCTCACCTCGCCCACATTGGGATTTTGGTGATCAAAAGGTGAAGGGTTACTATTTTTGCTGGTTTATATTTGGAGCTAATGCTAATTAGTGGTGAATTGTGCTGATATTGTCCAAAAAAACGAAGGGGGATATTTCAGTCGTATCAAAGCTGGTTTTCCTACCATCCTGTGAAATTAGAGTTACAGTTGACAGATGCCTGTTGGGAAAACAAACTTCCGATTTTTTTTCTTCAGATTGAATGATGGCTTCTGATGAAGAAAAAGGTTTGGCATGGTCACTTTACATTGTAGGACAAAGGCTTAGTGAAGAATGTCAGTCAAGGGAAGATGAAGTGGGCATACTTCATATGGTGGAACAATGTTTGAGCCAAGTGAAGTAGTCACCTTCTAAGGTGATGAAGATGGCATTATCACTTGCAGTTACCTCTCTGAATCATCTCTATTGGTTGAGGCATCCTGACGAAGAAACCAATTTGCTGATTACTTCATGCTTCAGTGAAGTGATGAGAATTCTGGCACCATTGATGCCCTATGATGATGACACTATGAGGAAAGTACTACACATGATTGTAGAAAGTCTTGATGAAATTGGTAGTAGTCAATACTCCATAAGAGCTGCTATATTGAAGACATTTTCAAAACTTAGAACAAGTATATTGTTGATAAATTTGGGTATGCAAGATCAAATATATTATCTGTTCCATTACCTCTTCAATTCAACTTGGAGCGAACAAGAAGAGAATATAGATGCAGCCGTAAGAGACATTCTTGTCCTAACTATCAATGAGGTTGATGACATTCCTCAACCCGTCCTATCTCTTTTACTAGATACTTATGAAAAAGAAGGAATGATTTCCCCTATTGCTGATAAGTTGATCAAAGATTTGTTTATTCAATGTGAGGGAAAGCTGAAGCCTTACTTGAAGAAGACAGTACAAATAAATGAGGCGGGTTCTAATGTTGAAAACATGAATAAAATTTCATCTCCTAATGATTCGGTGGCAGATTCTCAAAATGTACCTTTAGATATGCATACTAAGGACAACGAAGCAACATTGGTTTTGGATACACATGAGGGAGTCACAAGTGCAGAGTCAGTGGAGAACATTAATATGTCTGCTAATAATGATTCCCAATAAGCTAATGATCTGCTTCTCCATCTCAACAATTCAGGTGGATTCTGGTTTGAATTCCCAACCAAATCTGTGGATGAAGAAGTCGAAACTTATTCCATTACTATCATTTACTGTCATGATTCAATGATGACTACATTGTGTATGATCAAAGATTGTCTTCTATGTGTTTGTAACCCTACTTGGGAGGAAGGGCTTGAGAAAAGTGGTGCCTAAAAACCCCACTTAAGGTTTCACCCCTAGGACCCAAGGCAGGGATGTGCCATGGAGGGGTGGCAAGTCCACCTAAGGTTCCGCTAATCCCAAGGCAATGGTTGGGCCATGGGAGGTTGGGAGTCCCACCTAAGATTCCGTTGCGGCCATGGAGGGATGGTAGGCCTAGGCCATTTCTAAGCTCCGTTGGCTTCCCCCATTAGGTCATGTGTTTTCCGAGGAGATGTCATGGGTGGAGAATGCAGTTACAAGTCCCCTAGAGTGGAAGGTTGTAGGTTACAACCTCTTGAACTTAGCCAAGCACTTCGGGCGGATTTGTCCACATGGAGAGAGAATGCAGTTACTAGTCGCTAAGAAGGAAGGGTTGTAGGTTACCACCTTTGTACTAGGGATCATGGCTTCGGGCGGATCCATCCATGCCACCCCGCATGTGTTTTCATGATTGCAATGATGATTATATCTCTATATTTGAATGCCTAGACCATAGTTTACATACTCTCTGATTACTCTCCGAGTAGCCGAGTAATCTCCAAACAATTTGCATGCCGAGTAATTTCTGCTTTTAATCGCAGGTAGTAAGCAGATGGATTTTCTCCCATCAAATTATTGAGTAATCACTAGTAGCTCGCAAAAACCCACAAACTTGGCATGTTTGTGTGTGTATAAATATGTTTGTGTGTGTATATGCATGCAAACTTGGCATCCTGTGTATGTTTATAGATATGTATGTGTGCACAGTGTAGTCCCGAGTATACACACATAAATATCTACACAAATTTGCCAAGTTTTTCCCGAGTCAAAATTTTTGGGCTTGCCGAGTACTCTCTGATTCCAAGTATGTAAACTATGGCCTAGACATTAATGCTAATGAACATGCGTATGTGTGGAATACTGCTCGCTTTGTGGATGTAGGTGATCAGCCAAGAATTCCCCATCCTAGAGTAACCAATTGGCCAACCCTAACCCTAAACAAGTAATCTCTAGGACAGGACCAGGTAAGGGACATTACACACTCATACCTTTGAAAGATGAGAATGCAACTAAGGAGGTTAGTCCTAAAGTGTTGATGGTCAACAGTAAAGAATTCTTACATCAAATTAAAAATGAGGTAAGTTTTGCATTAATTGGCAAACCAAGAATAGCCATTACTAGCACAAAGTTGACTGACTTTCCTATAGAAATTCAAGATTTGTTGAGTGAGTTTGTTGATTTTGTTGTGGATGACTTACCTAATGAACTACTTCCAATAAGAAGAATTGGCCATCATATAGATCTCATTCCAGGGGCCAATTTACCAAACAAGGTAGCTTACAAGATGACTCCAAAGGAAAATGAAGAAATCAAGAATCAGGTACAAGAATTATTGAAAAAATAAGAGAAAGTTTAAGTCCTTGTGCTGTTCCAACAGTGTTGAGTCCAAAGAAGGATGGAGGTTGGAGAATGTGTACATATTGAAGAGTCATCAACAAAATCACAATCAAGTATAGATTTCCTTTACCTCAAATTGATGACTTGATGGATTATTTAAGTGGTGCAAGATACTTGTTGTACCCCAAATTAAATTTTTTGATACATTTAGGCATTTTGAAGAAATGGTCAAAGTCTTGTGTAAAACTGTCAAAAGGTCGAAAAGTGAAAACTTGCATGTCATGCATGGTACTCAAAAACTCAAAATTTTTAAATTTGAGGATCTGGGTCTGCCTAGAGTGAGGATTTGTACAAAACCCAGATCTTAGTTTTTTGGCCCAAAATTTTAGGAAATTTTCTAAAAATAGAAAGTTTCTAAAAATAGACTTTTTCTAAGATTTTTTGGATTTCTTCTCAAATGGATGCTGGCAAAAATTTCTAAAAATAGAATTGTTGGTTTCCAGGGTTCAAACTGATTTTGATTGGCTTAAAATACTTCCGCATCAAGTTGGTCCAGTCAAAATCATCAAAAGGTCAATTTTGCCTTGGTGGGTCTATTCAGAAGCTAAAATAGGAGCTCCAAGGTCATCAATGGAGATTGCTCAACTGCTAGGTGTCAGATTCGAAGTCTCAAATACTACACAAATTGAGTAAATTTGGCTAAGTTTGGAGATGTTAGGTGCTCCTGCCTAGTTAAGGCGCCTAGCCAGTCATGCCTTAGAATATTTTTCAGTCCCGTCGATCGAAGCTCAAGGGACGAAGGATGAAGAACGAAGGAAAGTTGAAAATTGCAAAATAAAAACTCTCGCCAGTAAAGGCGCCCCTGGTAGCCAGGTGTGCCCATCATTTCAAGGCCTCAAATGCTGTTATTAGGGTTTCATCATTCCAAGACAACTTGCTCAGAATTCCTTTGGCTCCGCAATGAATCCAACAGTAGGTCCATCGGATCAATTAGTCAACCAGGATCGTTGATCAAAAAGAGAAGTTTCATCAAAGGGAAAGAATGCAAATCATGGAAAACATAAAACTATTCTAAGTCTGGGAAATTTTGGGCGCCTCAGCTAGCTAGGGGCGTCTAGGGTTTTGGAGGACCTAATTCGGAGATTAGAGTTTGCAAATATGGCCATTGTCTTCGGAATTCTGCAAGCTTGATAGTGAATATCTTAGCGAGTTCATCGGATTCTTCAGTCATCTGTAGTTGCAGATCAAATGGAGGACAAAGCATGGAGGACAAATTTGAGAGATTGAAAAAGGGCTAAAATGGTTGTTTGGTGATCATGGGCGTCCCAGGCAGCTAGGGGCACCCAAGCTTTTGGGCATTCAGAAGTCAAAATTAGGGTTTGTTGCCTCCAACAGCTCTCCTTCAGATTTGAATAGGCTTTTCAATGGATATCTCGGGGAGCTCATCAGATTTGTCAAGCACTAGTTATGTTAGATTGAACGGAGGAATAAAATCTTGCAAAATGAGAAAAGTCAAAAGCAAAGTTGAAAATGTCTAAAAATATTCTAACTATGGAGAAGTTTGGCGCCCCAGCTAGCTAGGGGTGCCCAAGCTTTTGATTCCTTGAAACTTGTTTGTGTTTAAATTAGCACCTCTGGAGTGCTATTTGTAAACGGTCAGCTATTGCAAGTGTTATAGTACTGCTCCTTCGGATTATAGAGGAAGATCTCTATTTGCTGATGTAATGTGTAAGAAAGGGTAGAGTAGACTAAGATTCTTATCTTTTTGTACTCAGTGGTAGGAGACAAGGATGCACAAACACAATGTGCCGTAGCTAAGCTTTTCTCTGGTTTCTGCAGATCTTAACTACGACTAAACTAGCTTTTAATCTATCCTATCTCCCCAAGATAAACAGAGCATGAGGGCATAGGAGCGGGAATGGATGGTTGGATCACTTGAATCGGCCGTCTCCTTAGAATATGTGATGTTCCTGTTTTTTTCTTAAAGCCGATTTAATTATTTAAATATTGAATTGGTCTTTATTTTCCTTAAAAAGGCTTTTTCATAATTTAATTAATTAATTATATTTGGACTTTATAAAAGTTATTGATAAATGGTAAATATTTGATACTTTATAAAGTCTTTATTACAAATTAGAAATGGATTGAGTTGCCATAACGCAAAAATGAGTTAGTTGTTGTAACAAAAGGTGGTGGTCTTTATTAAAGCATTTGGGCGAACTCAGAAATATCACGAAAATTTGAAGGATGTTTTGTAACAAAACTACAGATTTGGGAATGCAAACTCTCAGGAATCATGACCATGTTTGGACGACAATCCCATTCATTGTAATCAGTGAATCGCTTAGTCAATGGCTGAGCGAATGTGTTTATTTGGTAACGGACAAATACCCAAATGCACGACTGGTGTGTTACGGTGAAAATATTTCAGAGAATGAGATTATTTCTTGAAACCCGGTAACGGGTGGCAGAGTGTAGTCGGTTGATCATCACATATGAATATTCATCCAAAGGTTTAGTGAATTCGTTGGTGTTGGCTGTGCATTGCATTAGGAGTCTTCCTTTGGTTTGTATTAGATGGTTCAGATGACGTGGATTGGCATTTGAGTAACGGTGACTGACATTTGAAAATCATATCTTATTGGTGTGTTCTCTATGAGTCGTCATCCAACACATATCTTCTATGGGCATCGGGAGCGGTTAGTGATTTAGCCACCGTAGGAGACAAGGAGGTGTCCCGATATCGGGCGTGAACATTTGTGAGTCACAGACCGTATACACCATAACAGAGGAAGTTCGGGATACACACTTCATCATTATAAGTATACACTATTGTATTCGAGACGGGCCTGTATCATTCTCTCCTGATGGTTCATATTCACGTTTGGTAAGGATCATATTCCAGTGAGACCATTGACGTTGGAGTTGGCATCGCAAAGCTTCAATCTCTTGGAGTATCATTGAGGAGTTCTATCATTGTGGCGTCTCAAGGCACCGGCAATCTCTTGAGCCATTAGAATTATTGCTATTCCTCCAATCATTACCGGTGGCTTTATTAAGTGTCAATGTGCTAGGTAAGCCATTTCTATTGTTGCTTGGTGAATCGAGATTCCTATATGTTCTCATGTTTATACTGAACGAAGAGCTTCTCAGGAGTCCCCTGTACTCTGTTGACCTTTCCATTGGCATATACATTGGATGTTTGAAGAGCACGGGCTACGGGTATGCCTTGTTGCTAGACAACCAATATTGAAGGGTCAAAGAGGCCTATTGAGTGCGGAACCACTGCTTGTTTCCTATCAAGTGCTGAAGTTATTCTCAGGTCAGAATAGTATTTTATTAATATTCCCTTTGGTGTCGTTTTGAGGAATATTGTGCCTATGTGTATATTTGGAGACATTAACTGAGTTTGGAAGAATACATTTATGTGTGACTTTGAAAGTTAATACAAAGGATCATATTTATTTTTGCAAACAATTTTGTTTTGATATAGTAGTTGAACATAAATATAATATTCTGTGGGCATGCAATTTTTGGACTCTTGATAGCAGTTACATATAATTGTATCACTGACTATGATATTAAACATTTTGAGAATAGTCTTGAATCGAGCATTGAAGATCACTCAGTATAACATATAGTTTGACAAAAGTTGCTCAGTCAAACTATAAGAATCGAGGATAATCTTGATCCACTAGGTTGGGGTCATTATAGAATATGGCCGAGGCTTTGAACTCTCGGATATACGCTGGGATGAGGTTTTATACAAGCAAACAGTCTTCACGGTAAGTTGGATCTAAGACCTGCCAAGGAGGAGGAACCCCTATCCGAGGTATGGGCTAGGAAACAGCTTACTAGAAACAACAAATTACGATGTTTTGGCCAACAAACTTGCTAAGGAGGAGGAACCCTTGTCCGAATTATAGGTTGAAAGTCAATCCATTAAACAACATCACATGATAACTTTTGATAACAAATATCCGAGGAGGAACCGCTATCCGAGGAGGGATATGAAACAATGAGCCATTTAAACACAAGACGTTATGGAAGAACTCAAATCTTTAGATCAAATTGCATGTGCCTTTTGATTTCTTTCTTCAAGCTTTCTGAACGAATTACAAAGATTGGGACAGCAAAGGCACGAAATCATGCACAATTACGATCAACGAATGAACTCTCATCCAAGAGTGAACAAATATTCGCTTTCAAAGCTATTGGCAACAATGGCGCAACAATTTTGCATAGCAAGTAAAGGTTAAAAAAATAATGAGCCTAAGGCTCTTATTTATAGAACTCAAAGGAGTAGGTAACCCTAAAATCTCCTTGAGTTAACAAACAGTTCTTGCCAATCAATTAAGCAAGATTTATTCCTAAAAAGGGGGAACAAACAGTTAAGAGTCATCTGGAAATTACTTCAGTTGACTAAAACTAAACTAAAGGTGAACTTTAATACAAAGTATGCCTCCAAAATAGACATCCACGTTTAGTGGAGATCTGAGATCCACAAATTATGGAAGTCAATTAGACATCCTTAATTACTGGGATCTAACAATGCATGATTTGTGGGATGTGGAGTTAACTTGGAAAGGGGCATGAAGTTAACTCCAATTACATTTAATGTCTTCTTGAGTTGACTTGGAAAGAGGCATCAAGTCAACTTCAAGTATCATAAATGCCATTTGGAGGGTAGGACATTCTTTTTGGTGCCTTTACAACTCACCACTAGTCAATAGTGTTTCTATCCATTCATTGACTTCTTCAGCCTCTGGGTAGTTAATGCTCTGCAAAATGATGACGTGGCGCTTGAGCATTACTTCGCCTGTCGTGAGTTGATGCGGGAAGTCTATACACTGGGCAGCTGCCTCATCGAATCTGGTAGACAAAGCGACCACTTTGGCCAACTTGCAACCATCTGGATTATCAAGGAAGGTGCTGCGGATGACATCTCTGAACTGATTCTGCACCGTAACCATCTCAATGTATTCTCCTCCCTCGCGCTGATATTCTATGTGAGGGAAGGGTATTACCAACGTTCTTGTGAAGTTGATAATATTTGCGACCACCCGTCGATAGTCAATCAGTTCTACTGAATGGGCATCATAGGCTTTCACCTTGTATGACATCTGTTCTTTCCAAGCAAAGAGATGTTACTTGTTTTCCTTAGAGTAGACTGACTGATATGCCAATTGCAAGTCTACAATTGTGGTTTCATCTCCTGGCCTCTTCTCTGCTATTCTTTGATTTGATTGCTGAATCTCTGCACGAAGTCCATATGCTTTATCCCGTAACTAGTATAGATTCGCTAGTATACATTGCCCTTTGAGAACAAACTCCTCCACTTGATCTCTCAAGTTTTTTCCGTATGTCATCAGCTGTTGATGGTTTTGCTCTGCGGGAAGATCTAGCAATTCTTGTGGTAATGCCGAGATGTTTGGGGTGCCGTGCATTAAGCTGGAAATGTACAACCTCAACTATTGGTTCTCAGCCTTTAAGGCTGCTTTGTCTTTTCCATCCTTGGCCATCCTTTCTTGGGCACTCATTGAGGTGATTCCGAGAAGGTCTGCCTCCATCTGTCGTGTGGTCTTTCCGAGGTTAAGTTTAGACAATGTGAAGTCTTCCACTTGTACCTCATGTATGCTTTTATCTTCTGGTGGGGTAGTAGTCTCTATGATGAACTCACATTTTGCATTCCTTTCCATGTGAACCCGCTTCTTCAACTTCTTCTTCTTGTGGGACATGGTTGAATTCTGTGAAGTCAAGCTCATAGGAGGGCCTTTCCCTCTTCCTTCCTAGGAAACCCTCAAGCCAGATAGAATCTCGGCTAGCTTCGCTAGGAGGAATATGAGGCCCTTGAATGCCCGAAGTATGAGACTGTGCTGGAGTGACGTCTCTCGGTGGCGAGTTCGAGTCGATGGGGACTTGTGACTGCTGTGATGGTGGTGATGTAGGTGGCTCTGTTTCTAGCACAGGCACCGTTTCTGCTGCCGCTTCTTCTGCTTCTTCTGCTACTGTCTGTTCAACAACTATCTCTGCTACTGGCTCTGGGGTAGCAATACCCATGACTATTTCGGGATTGTGTGTGGCTGTCTCCACATGTATCCCCTGTGTTTTGGCCTTGTATGCCCTACCATTCTCATGCCTTTGGGGAGATTGCACCATTGCTTCTTCCTGGGCTTCTTTCTTGACGTGGAAGGTGGTGTAGACTGAACCTGTGGTAGCTCTGTTCTGGGAGGTACCACCTTTGTTTTCTTGCTGTTGAGGTAGAGTTGACTATTTCTGACAACTCTACTTGTCCTCTCCTCTATAGATGGGTTATCCTTTGTGTACCAATCCACTCTTGGGAGTGGTTTTGAGTCAACTGAATCTACGAAGAATGAGGGGAGAATGACTTCCCCTTCACCATTAGATAAGCCTTCGACGTCTTCTGACATAAAGTCAGCAATTTGCGAGAGCCTGAACCTGCTATAATTCCTTCTTCGCAGTTCATACTCATCGTCACAATTGACCCAGTAATCTTCCATAGAAGATTCATGTGATGGGCGTTGCTTGAGATGTGTCGCATAGAGGCCTCTGAGATCATATGACCTCTCAATGAGGTACTTGAGATTAAGCCTCACCGTTTCTTGGCTCATCAACTTGGCATCTGCCGTTGACCTACATCTATAGAGTCCCATCTCAATGGGGAAGTTCATAGCTGTCTTCTTCTTCAAGCGCAAGTGAATGAACTTCGGATAACTGCCTTAGGAATTCCATGAAAACTACCCTATTTGAAGGGGAGTGTGGCATCATGGTGGGGTGACCAATGTAGTCGTACACGCATATGTAGGTGAAGGTAGGGAATTGGATAAACCAATCCGCCTAGTCCACCATTGCCTCCTTGGCTGCTTGTGAAATACGTACGTGCATCTCATGGTCTAGATCTCGTACAGTGTGCATGATGAAGAGGTCACTTGTCCTTCTGACGTGTTGCTTTGCTTGAGTAAACTCAAGACGTGAAAAGTGTTCATGAACCTTCTGCACACCTAAGGTTCCCACATTGTTTAATATCCTGAACTCGCTTTGGAAGGCAATCGGTTACACCAGGTAAGAACACATGTGGAACCTATGAGCTTCTAGAAACCCGGTAGTCTGTTGGTGAAGTGTATCACTGATCAGAGTGGCCCAGTCGTAATGTTCCCTCTTGCTGATGATTTTTGCAATGACATAATACATCCATGACTGAAATTGATTGCCGTCCTCCTGTCCAGTGATTTTGCTGAGTAGAGTGATTAACATTGCATACTCATCTTTGCATTCTCCTCGCCCAACCAACTTAAGCAAGTTAGCCTTTTTCACTTTCAGCCATTTTTCTGCCATTATTCCTTGGCATTTGCTCTTGGATGCTTCAAATGCTTTGTCACAATCTGTCACTGATATGACCCTGCTGGTAGGGCAAGGTGGAATATCAAAACGTTTTTCAATGTCCTTTGTCTTTAAACTGTAGATTATCCTCCTATCCATTGATCTGATTTCTCTCGTGGTAGGATTGTAATGCTTAATGCAAACGATTACAAGCTCCACACTTTATAATGTGATGGGGATGGACGCAACTTGAAGCAACCCAAACTCCTCTATGTTTTGTAACGTGATCTGATTCATGCCCTCCAAGTCTTCTGTATCAACCACTGGGTTTACTTGATGTAATTCTGTGTCAGTCGTTTTCAGGTAATCATGTTACAAGGCCGTCTTGGTCTTGTATTGTACTTGAGAGTATTGCATCTTGAATAACTTAAAGATTGACTGCACACTTGACCCTATTCTGACAATTTTTGAAAACCCCTAAACATAGCGCCCTGCCGAGAAGTATTTTTCCAGAAAAAATTTGGCACATGGGTTTTGTTCATGCTTCAATGCTGAACAAGCCCAGTTCCTCAGAATTTTGATTCTGAAACTTTTTCGGAAAAACCCCCAAAAATAGGGGCAACAAGTTTGCTGATTCTGGAAAATCTGACGAGATGGGTTTCACTGGAAAATTATTCTGAATTTGCCCAGTTGATCAGATCTGTGGTAGCCTGCTGATTTGTGTGACATGCAAGAATACCTAAGACAAGAAAAGAGGAAGTAGACAAAAGATGGATTGGAAGTTTTTAATCTGACTCCCTGAGAAAATTTGTCTCTGAATCCAACCTCTAATTAGAAATCATCCTCTGCCTCTGATCTTCAAGAGATATTGAATAACTATTGGAAACCTTTGCTAGTTCTAAAAATGGCGTCCTGGAGAGCTTCTTGCTGTTTTGAATCTACAACCTGCAAAGAAATAATGAAAAAGGACGCTTAGATTTGCTTTATGTAGACTCAAGCCTGAATCCTTGAAGTTTGGGTGCCTAACTCATGATCTAAGCTTGATTTGGCCTGATCTGGAGTTCAAAATGTTGATTTCCATTGATTGTGGGGTGAATTGGCTAAGTTTGCCTCCAAAATATCTTAACTGAAGTCAACAAACTTGCCTTTGACCTTTTTAGGCATCCCTTTTGAGTTTGAGTGCTTTTCATCATTTTTGCCATGTTGAATGACTTGTGTTTGATCCTCGCTCCAGATTGATCAGTTGATCCTGAGCAGCTGTTGATAGATTCACTGTTGAGCTGGATCCGTGCTGAAGAGATGTGCCTAGGAAACCCTAAGCCGGAAAACTGAGTTTGAGGCTCCAGAAGACTGGGCGCCTTTCTTCAGCAAGGGCGCTTTTGCACTTGCCTTAGTCAATTTTCAGTGTCTATTCTTCAACTTTTTATTTAGATCTCCCGTGCTCTGTTTTGATCTCCTCGTTGACTGACAAGTTGGATAATCATTCTTGACGATTCATCAGGTGACGGGCTTAGTCCTGAAAAGGATGGCTGGTGTCTCAGTTCCTGAAAGCCAGTTTAAGGCCTTGGCGAGCAAGGGCGCCTTTCTTCTTTAGGGGCGCTTTTGCTCTTTTGATCAGTTATTTGAATTTCTTGTCGAAAACTGCCTCAGTTTGATCTTCGTCATTGGATGATTGCCTTGTCAGAAACTTTCGTAGATGGTTTCGTTATCGAGGTTTACCCAAACAAAGAAGGTCATCTTCGAAGTCCTTTAGCCTTTCGTTAGCATCTAAGTGCCCAAAAGAAAGGGCGCCTTTCTTCAGCAAGGGTGCCATTTTCAAGACAAGCTGTCGTTTCTGGATGTTTTTTATAACCTCTTTGCCTTTTGTCGACAATTGCCGGTGATCGCCTTATCAGATAATCTCGCTAAATGTTTTGTTGTCGAGCTAGCAAGAGAACGCCAAGGATGACTGCCTTGGATGATTCAAAAGGCCGTATTTGACCCTTGAAGTTCAAGGGCGCCTTTCTCTGGAAAGGGCGCTTTTCTTCATTTTGAGCTAGTTTCTCCTTCGTAGCATTTCCAGAGTTAGCAAAATTTTGGCCTTTTCTGTTTTCGAGAATCTTCTTCGTCAAACAACATCTTTTTCATCCTTTTTCGGCATGGTTGCGTTGTTGAAGCTTTTGAACCTTAGCTTTCAGCACCTGGTACTGGCCAATCTGCCATTAATGGTTGTAGAGCTCCTAACTTTGTTCCTGAAAAATAGAAATAGACCCACCAGAGTAAAACATGTCTTTTGATAATTCTGACTTGATTAGTGTGATCGTGAAGTCGATTAATCCTATCAAAATCATTTTCAATCATTTCTGGGAAGGTCCTATTTTCAGGGGATTCCTTGAAAATAGGGGTATGAAACCCTAATTTTCAATTTTTTGAAAATTTGCACATATGTTCCTTGAGAGAAACCCACAAAGACCCTATGTTTGGTTTGACCTAAAATAGACTTTTGACGACATTTTATATTATTTAGCTCAATTTAAGCAGAATGCCAGAAAATTATTTTGGGTACAACAAAACTGCTTTTCTAGGCCCGTCACTTCCAGAATACCCCCCTCAAAATTAATTAGGCTATCCAATGAATCCAACAGTCAGATCATCAGACCTCCTGAATGGCCAGAAATAGGAATTCATCCGAAGAATCAGAAAGTAGTGTAAAGTTGAAGAAAATGAAAAATGGCTGTCTGGAGGACTTGGGCGCCCTAGGTAGCCAGGGGTGCCCAAACATTTTGTTTACCCAAAATAACTTTTTGCTTTTAAGAGACATTTTTGTTAAAATGACTTAGATCATGTAAAAATGTTTTCAAAAGTATGTTTTAGGTCAAACAGAACATAGGGTTTTTGTCAAGGAACATATGTGCAAAATTCTGAAAATTTGAAAATTAGGGTTTTGTGCCCCTATTTTTAGGGAAACCCCTCAAAATAGGACCTTGCCAAAATTCATTGAAAATGATTTTGATAGGATGAATTGACTTCATGATCACACTGGTTAAGTCAAAATCACCAAAAAGTTAGTTTTACTTTGGTGGGTCTATTTTCATTTTTTAGGAAGAAAGTTATGAGCTCCGCAGCCATTAATGGCAGATTGGCCTGTACCAGGTGCTGTAATGTCCCATTTTGGGATTTTCCCTAAAAACACAAACTTGATGTAGTTAGGGCCTTAACTTACACTCACCTGTTGTAAACAAGGTAAGCCCATTGGCTCAATATGTTATAAGGAGAATTAAATAATGATAAATTATCTAAAGATGATAATTCAATAGGTGAACTAATGTTCTAATTTATGAATGAAGGAATTATGAGAAAGAAGTCCTGTTTGATGGCAGATTATTCTTGAGCATATCCTTTGGATATTGGTGCATATTTGTTGCTGAGTTAACTTAATTCATTGGTCGGAAAGTTGTATGTTCCAACTCCACGGTGATTTACAACTTTATATCTTCTATTGGCTTCATCCATGTTATCCTGTAGTTGTTTCATGTGAGTCATTTGGAAGACCAACAATCTGACAGATGGTTTGCTGCTTATGCCAATTCTACAATGCTCCATGCTCTTCGTATTCTAAATGATATCTTCTTGTATTGTCTTGTTGTTCGATCTGATTAGTCTCCTTGATGTCTCTATTCTTTTACACCATCGCTGCTGCTCTCTATTATGTTATCACCATCTTAATATAGTTTAGCTCTGCTTATATTTGTCATGTGCCTCTTCAACTCATCGTGGCCCTTGTATGACACTTGCACAACTGTGTAAATAACTCTACTCCCTCCCACCATCTTTCCTTGATTCCTTTATTCATTCCCTTATCTTCTATAGATTGTAGTAATATTCCAATTACTCGTGATTCTCAGAAGCTATCCCCCGTATGCTGTTGGAGACCTCCTTTTTGAAATCCTCTTCTTACTTCCTTCCAATTCTGATAGAAATCCCCTTAGCTATGAATGCCGCGCTACTCCAAGACAATATGGCTTAGTTCCTTTATACTAGCGGCTAGGAGAATATGAATCGAAACATATGTGCCTTGTCTCATTGTTTGATGATCTGGCGGCTGAATATAATACGATTTTTCCATATGAATAAGTCGCTGTAATTTGTTGAATGTTCCAAAGCATAGATTCTTTAGCGTGTCCTGGGCTCAGTCTTCAAGCCGATACCTCTCAACATTCCTCTGTCAATAGCGGCTGAGAGTATTCAATGGTCCGTGGCAGATGATTTGTCCTTGCAAAAGACAATGATTGAGAGAAATACTTCACTGAGATAAATTGCAATCCTCCTCCCGCAAGGAGGCTGGAATACTAGTCGGGCAGATATGGGACTATGTGAAACTTCCGCAGATGTATGAAATGCATAGATTCCCTTTTTTTTTTCCCTCCTCCTCTTAGAATTGCATCGTTCTCCTTTCATAGCCTATGCTGGGACATGTCTCTCCCTTAATCGTTGCTTCTTTGCTTGGAATCGTCACCATCAAGGGTCAACTCTTTTGACTGATCCCTTAGTAATAGTGTTTGATTGTTTTAATTGCTTGTGCTTAGGAATTCGGTAGTATTTGTCTTCATCTTGGTATTATTTATATGTTATAGTTTATATTTTATTTTATCTTTCTCTTTCTATTTCTTTGTTGTATATTTTCCTTTATTATGGTTTATGGCTTTATATATATATTTATTAGCTTATTTTATATGATTTTCATGTATTAGTATTTAGATCTATATATAATTATAATTTACTTATATTTATATTTATTTATTATAATAGTTATACTATTTAGTGTTTATATTTTAGTATTTTTAATATTATACTTAATAATTATAATTATAATATTATCTTTGATAATTATAATTATATTAATATATTTCATTTATTCATTCGTATTTCAATGCTTAGTTATTTTTCATATTTTGGTGTCCTATTTCGGGGACATGGCATGCTGAAAGCTATGCTTCAAAATCTTCAACGAAGAAGCCATGGCGGAAATACTCCAAAAAGATGCTATCTCACAGAGGGGATTCTCAAAATGAGAAAATTGCAAAAATTGGCTAACTCTGGAAAAAGCAACGCCTTGCTACCAAGGAGACAATGCAGTTACACTTAGGAAAAGCACCCCTACTGAGGAAAGGCGTCCTTGAATCTGAGGCACCTGATGAAGTTTCCAACCACTGTTGTCTACATGGCATTTGCTCAGCTCTCTCCCAGCTTCACGATCAATCCAGCTGGACGTCCACAGGACCTGTCAGGCAATCAGAGGTGGAGATCAAGTAGAAGACACCTAATGGTGAAAGCTGAAGGAAGAATATGAAAAAAATGGCTAAGTGTTGAGGAAAAGCACCCCTGTTGAGGAGAGACGTGTTAGCTCTCAAAAACGTAGGTGAGAAAACCTCAAGAGGTTGCCAATCTCTTGGTACGTTTTAGGGTAACAAACAAGGTCAGATGTTTTAGACCTTCTACTCTTCAGGTGCTGCTAGACCTAGGTAGGTGTACCTATACGAATGAAGTAGACTTAATGTGCTTATCTCTTCGAAGTGCTTTGCCCACAATGACAGATGGAGGTGGACAAATAAAACTAAATTTGGTTTAAATTGTATAGCAATATTCAAGACTAAATCCTAATATGTTCAGTTAACAAATGTAAAGAAAATGAATGAATCTAAATGGTGAAATGCAGAGACTAGTGCCTTATTGGGTATGCGGAGTCAAATGAAATAGCAATGGGCAACCTCTTTCTGGAAAACACTCAAATTGTTGGCATATGTTTTGTTTATAACTTGTATAAACATGCAAGACTGTGATTGCTAAGCTCTTCTTAATAATCTAGATGAATTTCCCTGATTATTGTGATCAACCAAAAGGATTTAATCTTTTCTTGAAAGAACCAATCAATTAACCACACAGATACAACAAATGTCCACTGACAAATTGAATATAAACTTGTTATACCAATTTAAACAACCAGAAAGCATCAATCTTGGAGACAACTTAGTAATACTTTCGATAAGCACAACAGACAATTGACACCAGAAATAAGCAGCCGCATCAACTGATTTTCATTGATATCTCCATTTTGAAATCATACATCATAGTCTCTGTTCTGAGAATTTTATTCTACTGGATCCATCTCTAATCTATCTACTGTATCTAATCTAATCTATCTCCTCTTTTACAATAAAAAAATGGATATTTATACATTTGTTTCTGAAAAGAGACATCGCTTCGCAGTCCAAATGTCGGCCAACAGTATCGGGTTTCATTTAACATGCGCCAAACACTCGCCGAGGCATCCTGTAGTCATACCGATCCTCAATGTTACATCGACAGTCATCCTTTTGTTCATCGCAATGAAGTCATGTCGCCTTATCAACACTTTAAGTCTCACCGAGATATGTTCTTTTATATACTTTTTGGTCGTTGTAACATTCTGTTGTCGGGGAGACGTCCCATAGAATACCTCGTCTCGCCGAGAAATCTCCTTAATGTATGTTCCGGTCGCCGTGACAATATCATTCTCTCACCGACGGAACACTTCGGCGTGACAAACGGGTCGGCAAGACTGTATAACCTTACTCCGATAGCTGTTGATATAATTCCCTTGCGCTTTGTTGGTGAGACCAGAGGCGTTCGGTGAGACCTCACACCAATAGAATCTTTTTGTGTTTTGTCGGCGAGACCCAATGCACTCGCCAAGACCACACTCCGATGCAAAAGTCTCTCACCGAGATGTATATCCATATCGGCGATCGGCAAGACACATCAAACTCGCCAAGACCTCATCGCGAATACCTTTTGTTTGGCCGAAATATGTCCACGTGCACATGGTCGGTGAGACAAAACCCATTCGGTGAGACCACAAACTGAATATATTTTGTTTGGCTGAAGTGTTTGCTCGTTCTGTGCGCCGATCGGTAAGACAATATGATTCTGTTGTGACTTCACGCCGAAGAAAAATCTCTCACAGACATGCTCCTTCTGTCGCCGGTCGGTTAGACAATAAGATCTCGCCAAGACCCATGCCGAAGAAGACACTCTTGCCGATGGGAAACCCTTAGTCCCGGAAACAAGAAAAGTGTCTTGCCGAAAGGTACCTGCATGTGAATTCCAATCGCTTTGACAACCCCGAGGTCTTGCTGATAGGCAACAACAGGCGTATATTAACAAGAATGCAATAGGGGTCAAGGAGACCTTGATAATCTTATGCCGATATAGACCATAATGTGAAATATTCAAGACTTGATGGATTTTATGGGACTACATGGCCAAATATGGGAAAAATTATTAAGAAGAAAGACCCTTGTGCTTATGGTGAGGACTAAATTGGAAACTCAGGGGTATGAACAACATGTAAAATACATCAGAATTTTACAGTTCTAACAAGATGCCCATCTTTTTGGGCAGTCAAAAGCTGTCTGCAAGCGTGGTGACCTCCAACATGACCTTCGTTTCGATCAATCTCAATGACGACACCGTCAGCAAAGACGGCAGACAAATCAGACACCTGACGACAAAGATCAAACTGGGATCAGTCTTGAAGGTTTACAACATGAAAATCATGAGTCAACAAGCCAAAGGCGCCCCTGCTGGCCAGGGGCGCCCATGCTTTTGGAGGACTTAAACAGACTTTTAGGAGTTATGAAACCGGTCATCCTTTCCAGGACTAAGTTGGTTATCCATCCCATGTTTCAGCGAGATCATCAGACTCATCAATCAACAATGATCTCAGATTAGAGTATGGAGGTCAAAATGAAGAAATTGAAGAACAGTCAAGAAATTGACTAAGTCTGAGGCCAAAAGCGCCCCTGCTGAGGAAAGGCGCCCCTGATTTGAAGGCATCAGATTTAGTCTTTGAGCTTTTCAGCTCCCATGCACATTTAATTAGGGTTGCTGAATCTTAGCAGTGAATCCATCAGCATCAACTAAAGATCAACTGAATGACTGGGAGCAAGGATCGAACAGAGGCACTTCAACATGAAAAAATGATGAAAAATTGTTCAAAACTCAAGGACGCCTAAAAATTCAAAGAGAGATTTGTTGACTTGAGTTAGAGATTTTGGAGGAAAACTTGGCAAAAACGTCCCACAATCAGTGGAAATCAGTTTTTAGAATTCCAGATCAAGCCAAATCAGTCTTCAATCATGAGTTGGTGCCCATATTTGATGCATTTAGGCATCAATCATTATATAATCAAGCTCGGCGTCCCATTTCATTATTTTCTTTTGCAGGTTGAAGGCTATAACAACAATTTTCTCTCCAAGACGTCTTTTCAAGATCTGACAGAGGGTTTTGACCATTCTTCGTTATTTTTCGAAGATCAGTGGCAGAAAAGCATAATTTCTCAGAGGTTGCATCCAGAGGCATATTTTTACAGAAAGGCAACAAATAATTTCCAATATTCCTCTTGTCTTCTTCCTTTCTTCTGTCTTAAACTTCTTGCATGTCAATAAAAACAACAGGCTATCACAGATCTGACCAACTGGGTATGATTAGCATAATTTTCCAGCAAAACCCATCTCTTCAAATTTTCCAGAAACAACAAACTTGCTACCCCTATTTTTAGGGGTTTTTCTGAAAAATTTACAGAATCAAGAATCTAACGAATTGGGTTTGTTCAACATTGAAGCACGAACAAAACCCATGTGTTGGATTTTTTCCGAAAAAATACTTCTCGGCAGGCGCTATTTTGAAGGGTTTTTAGAAGTTGTTAGAACAGGGTCGTGTGCACAGTTGATCTTTAAGTTTTTTAGGATGTAGTTCTCCCAAGTACAATACAAGACCAAAATGGTCTTGTACCATGATTTCCTGAAAACGATAGACACAGACTTGCATAACGTGAACCCAGAGGTCAACTCAGAAGATTTGGAGGGCATGGACCAAATCACGCTGCAAAACATCAAGCAATCTGGATTGTTTGAGGCTGCGTCAATCCCCATCACATTACAAAATGTGGAGTTTGTAATCGCTTGCATTAAGCATTACAACCCTACCACATGAGAAATTCGATCAGTGGATGGGAGGGTGATTTGCAGCCTTAAACCTAAGGATGTCGAACGGTGTTTTGTTATTCCACCATGCCCGACCAATGTGGTCATATCAGTGAAAGAATGCAAAAAAGCATTTGAAGTGTCAAAGGATAGGTGTTTGCAGTGAATGCCAGAAAAGTGGTTAAAAGTAAAAAGCACCAGCTTGCCCAAGAATCTTGGGTCTGGAGAATTCCGAGGCGAGTATGCAGTGATGATCACTCTACTCAACCGAATCATTGGATAGGAAGATTGGAACCAATTTCAGTTGTTGATGTACTTCATCATCACTAAGATTGTCAGCAACAGAGAGCATTACGACTGGGCCACCCTCATCAGTGACACACTCCACCAGCAAATGACCGGGTTTCTAGAGGCTCATAGGTTCCACATGTGCTCCTATCTTGTATACCTGATTGCCTTCCAAGGCGAGTTCAGGACATTAAACACTGTGGGAACCTTAGGTGTGCAGAAGGTCCATGAATATTTTCCACAACTTGAGTTTACACAAGCAGAACGACATTTGAAGCGGATAAATGATCTTTTCATTATGCACACCATACGAGACCTCGACCATAAAATGCATGTACGTATATCACAAGTAGTCATGGAGGCAATGGTGGACTGGGCGGATTGGTTCATCCAATTCCCCACCTTCACCTATATACGTGTATATGGATACAACGGTCATCTTGCCATGATGCCACGTTATCCTTCAGATAGGGTAATCTACATGGAGTTCTTGCGGCAATTAGTCGAAGTTCATTCTCACCTATGCCTTAAAAAGAAGCCTGTTGCAAGCTTTCCTATAAAGATAAGACTCTATAGATGTAAAACAGTGGCTGATGCCAAAATGTTGTGCCAAGAGACAGTGAGACCCAATCTCAAATATCTCATTGGGAGGTCGTATAATCCAAGAGGCCTTTATGCAGCGCACCTTGAGCAACACTCATCACACGAGTCTTCCATGGAAGACTACTGGGTCAACTGTGATGATGAGTTTGATGTACAAAGAAGGAACTATAGCCGGTTTAGGCTCCCACAAATTGTTGACTTTATGTTAGAAGACATTGAGGGCCTATCTGATGATGAAGGGGAAGTCATTCTCCCCTCATTCTTCGTGGATCAAGTGTCACTCACAACCACTTGGAAAAGGGGAATGGTATGCAAAAGAGAACACATCTATAGAGGAAAGAACAAGTAGGGTTGTTAGAGACAGCCAACTCTATTTGGACAACAAGAAAACAAGGAAGGTCGTACTTCCCCGAACAGAGCCACCACCAGTTCAATCTTCACTACCTTCCACATCAAGGAAGAAGCCCTGACAAAAGCAGTGGAGCAATCCTCCCAAAGGGATGTGGATGTTAGGGCACACAAGGGGAAGAGCACAGGAGTTATATGTGGAGACAACCACATTCCTGAGATAGTCATGGAAACCACTACAGCCAAGCCAGTGATTGAGATAATCATAGCAGAGATGGAGCCCATAGCGGAAGCAGTTGAAGCAGATATAGTGCCTGTGATAGAGACAGAGCCTCCTACTTCACCACCATCGCAGCAGTCACATGTCCCCATCGACTAGGACTCTCCACCGCGAGACATCACTGTAGCACAATCTCATTCATCAGGCATTCAGGGGCCTAACATTCCTCCTTCCAGTGAGGCTAGTCAGGATTCATTTTGGCTTGAGGGTCTCCTAGGAAGGAAGAGGGAAAGGTCGTCCTACCAACTTGACTTCACAGAGTTTGATCATGTCCCTTAAGACATGCCAACAAATAAATTGAAGAAGCAAGTAAATGTAGGAAGAATGCAAATAATGAGGTTGTCATAGAGACAACTGCCCCACCTGAGGACAAAAATATACACGAGGTAGAGGTTGAGGACTTCACATTGTCGAAGGTTAATCTCGAAAAGACCACTCATTAGGTGGAGGTAGATCTTCTTGGAATTGCTTTGGTGAGCGTTCAAGAAAGAATGGCTAAGGATGGAAGAGACAAAGCAGCCTTAAAGGCTGAAAACCAACAATTTAGGATGTACATATCTAGTCTGATGCACGGTACCCCAAACGTCTTAGCTTTGCCACAAGAATTGCTAGACCTCCCCATAGAGAAAAACCATCACCAACTGATTTCATATGGAAAACACTTGAGAAATCAAGTGGAGGAATTTGTTGTCAGAGGGCGGTGCATGCTGACAGAACTATACTAGTTGAGGGACAAAGAACATGAACTTCGCGCAAAGATCCAGCAGTCAGAACTAGAGACAACAGAGAAGAGGTCTGGGGATGAAGTCATAGTCACAGATTTACAAGTGGCATACCAATCAGTTACCACTATAGAGAACAAGCAACATCTCTTTGATTGGAAAGAACATATGGCATACAAGTTGAAAGCCTATGATGCCAATTCTGTGGAACTGATTGAGTATCGATATATTGTGGGCGGTATTATCAACTTCGCAAGAACGTTGGTAATATCCATCCCTTGCCTTTATCAGCACGAAGGAGGTGCCTACATTGAGCTAGGCACAGTACAAAAACAATTCCAGGATGTCGTTTGTAGCACATTTCTCGATGACCTTGATGGTTGCAAGTTGAGTAAAGTTGCAGCCATTTCTACCAAGTTGGATGATGTAGCTGCCAAGTGCATAGAATATCAACAACAACTTGTGATAGGTGAAGAGATGCTAAAACACCACATCATCATCTTGCAAAGCATTAATTGCCCAGAGGCTGAAGAGATCAACGACTGGATTGAAGCACTGTTGACCAGTGGAGATGAGGTGTAAAGCACCCCAAAAAGGATGTCCTACCCTCCAAAGTAGCATTAATTGTGACTGAAGTTAACTTGATGTCCCTTTCCAAGTTAACTCCAGGTCCCACAGATCATGCATGTCAGATCCCATTAATTAAGGATGTCTATTTTGACTTTCACGAATTATGGATCTTAGATCTACACTAAATGTGGATGTCTATTTTGGAGGCACATTTTGTAATTAAGTTCACTTGTAGTTTAGTTTCAGTCAACTGAAGTAGACATCCGATTGACTCTTTTTTTAGTTTCAGTTAATTGAAGTAGATTTCTAGTTAATTGTTTGCTCACCTACTTTTAGACATAGGAATAAATCTTGCTGATTGGCAAGAACTGATTGTTAACTCAAGGAGACTTTAGGGTTGCCTACTCCTTTGAGTTCTATAAATAAGAGCCTTGTGCTCATTATTTGTTAACCTTTATTTACTACGCAAAATTGCTGTGCCATTGTTGCCAACAAGTTTGAAAGTTCTTATTTGTTCACTCTTGGATGAGAGTTAAATTGGTTTGATGAGCAATTGTGTATGATTTCGTACCTTTGCATGTTCCAATTCTTTGTAATTTGTTGTGAAAGTGTAATGTCCCCATGGGGACCCCTGTGCGCAGGTTACAAGGCCACGTGTCCGTGGGATTAGCGTGCATCCTCGTAGATTCTCTGGTGGGGCTACGTGCCGCCACCCTTAACATCCTGGGTAGCCGCCCTTACCACCAGGCTGGTCTTTTGGTGTAGTGGTTGGGCCTTAGTGGTATCAGAGCCTAGGTCTCGAGGTCGAGACCCGCGGAGCGTGGTGGGCTGTAATGTCCCCATGGGGACCCCTGTGCGCAGGTTACAAGGTCACCTGTCCGTGGGATTAGCGTACATCCTCGTAGATTCTCCGGTGGCCTTACCACTACACCAAAAGACCAGCCTGTTAGTAAGGGCGGCTGAAATATTCCGAGCCAATTTTTTTCAAATTTTCAATTGCAACAAGCAGAGCAATCCACAGTCGTTAGGGTTAGCTCTAAACCAGAATGATACTGAAACAACTCTAACCAGAATGTACACCAGGATCCCGATGAGGGCAAGATGTGAGCATTGGTCAGAGGATCTGAATGTAAAAACAGAACTGGAAGGAACTCTAACCGAGAATGGCGCCGATGATGGCGAGCATATGATCAGAGGATCTTCTACCACTACAAGTATTGAAAGGGAACTCAACACCAAGTATGTGCTACCCAATCCAGTATGGAGTTGAGGCGACCATATGGCGGAGTGTAAGAATTACAATGCTATGAAAGGAAATAAGCAATGATGCTGAAAATACTTGACGCCAAGAATGTGCTTTCCAGACCGAGACGGAATGGGAGCTACCATATGACGGAGATATAAATTATTACAAAGCTACTTCAGAATGTAAGATAAGCATTACAAATCAAAATTAAGCAAGATTAAGAACTGCTGCCAGTACCACTGTTCAGCTTACAATATGAGAAGAATTCGCCTGCCAAGAGCATGAAGTTAGAACAATTCAACGAACATCTAATAAGAGGATTCTCCTTGCTTAATGAAGGTACCAAGACTGATTTCTTCACTCAAGAACCAGATTTAAGATTCTGATTTGTACAGATCTGCACTTTTAAATGTAAAACCAGCATGCTTGTAATCCACTAATTTGCTCGTATAACACCCTAAACAGACCCAAAAGACTTCAAGTTTGATGCAATGGACCTATAAAATGATGGCGCCTAGTTTAGTTATAAGAAAAGGCAGCTAAGAGTGGCTATTAATTAATGGCACGGATCCCAAGGCACTCCAGAAAGTGCGCCCTACAAGGAATGACGAATTTGCATTATAAAATCATCAGCTTCATATTAAAATCTGCAAATATTCATGAAGGGTCGCCTCCAACCGAGAAAACCAATGAGACAATACCCAGAACAACACTTTTTGTATTTTTTGACTTGTGATTAAAAACAATAATCTGCTATGAGGAAAATGCAATTCTAGAATCTCACTAAAATGCACAAATCTGAACTACAAAGCCACACAATGACAATAATGCAGAAATCTTGATACAAAACACTCAGACTATACTATCTCACCACTAGTCGCTATCTTTCAAGCGAGAAGCAATGCCTAGCTAGGAGGCTTACATTCCTCAAAGCAATCCCACAGCCAATCCGGCAGCATAACATTCCTGTAGATAAAAGATACCTCCAAAGAAGAGAATGTGATGAGCTGGCCAAATCTGTTCTAATTTTTCTGTATTATTCCCTTGGGATTTTTACCAACAACTGATGTGTAAGCTGTTCATACGCTAATCTAATTTCTGATTGTTCGTTTGGTTTGAAGAGACCCTGTGTATGTGCTGTCAAAAATGCTGTTGCATATGCTCTGATACCTCTGAAAAGAGCCTTGCGAAATCTAAACCAATTTTAGTGATTTTTAATGCTTTGGAATTCTGTCCAACAATTGTCTGACAAGCCCTTTTACTGTTGGTTAATGTCTCCTTTTGTATTTTGAAGCAATTGATGTTAACAGAAACCTTTGAATCTCACATGGAAAGATGCATTTGGTTGAAACTGAGTTAGTCAACACAACGTAATGTATTTTCTGATTTTCTTTCGATGCACATAGGTGGCTCAGATTTGAAGGACATCAGTTTAGTATTTTCTGAGTTTACATATATAAGCATCCTTTACAAACATTAAGTCATTAGCATTGCAAACTTAGCAGGCAACCTAGACAAAACACCTTGCAGCATTAAAAGAACACTCAGAAATGTTTAGCAGACTGTAGCAGCAGCCCAGGATGTAGTTTTTAGATGTTTCTAATGATCCAGATAGTGATAATAATCCGTTTGCAAACTCTGTCACAATAACTCAGAGATTTTCCATTGAAATGGGAAAGTAAGACATCCGATTTCCAGAATTTCGTTCTCAGTTTGTCACAATGATTTAATAAGCACAATTAATACTAAAAATGCTATATCCAAGACTCAGACTAACAAGAAACTCAAAGATGTTTCAGATAGTGCCTAACAGCAATAACATATCATCCTTTCTTTCCAATACTCAAGGAGACGGGTTGCTTGGAGAACACAATTACAAGTTTGAGCAACAGCAAAAATAGAGGTTTCAACAATTAACCACAGGAATGTATATTCAGTATTCTGGATTTGGAGGACTCCCTTGTAATCTATCCCATTTATCTCATTTCGACATGCCAAAGTTACAGAGTAAAACAATAATAAATTCTCAGACCTGGTAATGCAGTCGATTTCAACCTTAATATGAAGCTAAACCCGTAGGGAAGCTCCCAGAAAATACGTCCACCACAAATACCCCTGTTTTTCCAATCGAAACTCATGAAATATGAGTCGTCCTGCTTTGTAGAGCCCTCACGTCTCCTTTGGAACCACCGTGGATTGTCCCAGCACAGATAGAAGCTGAATATCGAACCGTTCTGCTTCAAGGAAACACGTCCATCTCAGAATGCTCGATTTCTTCAACAATACGCCCAGAGAACAAGTATGCAGCAAGCAAACAACTCGTCTATGATTTCTACAGGGAGCCACGCCTTCAACAAGCTTAGGAACTTCTCAAAAATCGTCACTAAGAAGCAACAAAATCTCAGTACATGATGAATGCGAAAATCTGAGTGTCGGCTGCTTTCTTCATTCCAGACATTCGACCATGCCAAGCTAGGAGTGATGATCTCACACTCGAAACCATGGCTGTTAGGGTTTCACATTCTCCACCCAAGAGCTCGACCAGTTTTCCTTTGAAAAATTATGCAACAAAAGGGTCTCGAATGATTTCCTCTTTTCCCTTTTGTATCTTCCCATTCAAAAATCAAAGTGACATTTTATATAGTAATGTTTTTAATATTTCATAAGTCACTTTTTAATTTTTCACAATTCAAAATATAAGTGACTTTTACCATGTGATATTTAAATATTTTCCTAAGTCACTTTATAACTTGATTTATCAATTATTTAATATCCCTCTTTTGAAAATAATTTAAGAGTTAGGGAATATTAAATAATTGAGTCATTTTGTCCAATTTTTTGGGGACATTACAGAGAAGGAACCTTCTTTATAGAAAGAAGAGAAGACTTTGGAGCCTTCTAGAAGGTGCGCCCTAATCCCAAGCTGCTTTTAGGTTTAAACTTTGACCCAAACACTTTCTTCCCAATGGCGTACTTTCCTTGTGAAATATTAATCACTTCTCTTTTTTTTAAATAAAATATAATCTTCTTCAAAAAGGCGTCCATTTTCCCTTTGAGCAATTATAAACTTTAGAAATATTAAAATATTTCCTTCATGAGAAAATACCCCTCAAAGTCCCCTTCTTTAAAACAACTGTTAAGTTATAACACTAGGCCAAAGGGGTATTTTAAAAATAAAACATTTTGACTTAAAATAACTTATATCTTCGAAATGAACCCCTTAAGCCAAAAATGAGAATTACCCAATGAATTGCCAGAAGAGGAAAGTTGACTGAATTGATGCCGACTGGACCACTGCTAAAATTAGAATTTACTAAAAATAGTAAATTCCTGAAGATGCTCAGAATGCCAAGAAAAACATACCACTGCGAAGCCCTCTGAAAACCCAGAAGGAATCCATAATCCAAACACCCAAACTCCAACAAGCAAAACCCTGAATTTTCAAGAGAACCCATCAAACAGCCGGAAACCCTAATTCTGCCACTGACTAGCCGACAACACATTGGGAATAGGCTACCAATCACTGAAAGGTGAAGGGCTAAAAACGGGGACATTACAGTACCCAGGATGTTAAGGGTGGCGGCACGCAGCCCCACCGGAGAATCTACGAGGATGCACGCTAATCCCACGGACACGTGGCCTTGTAACCTGCGCACAGGGGTCCCCACGGGGACATTACAGCCCACCACGCTCCGCGGGTCTCGACCTCGAGACCTCGGCTCTAATACCACTAAGGCCCAACCACTACACCAAAAGACCGGCCTAGTGGTAAGGGCGGCTACCTAGGATGTTAAGGGTGGCGGCACGCAGCCCCACCGGAGAATCTACGAGGATGCACGCTAATCCCACGGACACGTGGCCTTGTAACCTTCGCACAGGGGTCCCCACGGGGACATTACAGAAAGCTTGAAGAAGGAAATCAAAAGGCATATGCAAATTGATCTAAAGATTTGAGTTATTTCAACGTCTTGTGTCTATAACTTGTTTCAATCTCCTCCTTGGACATGGGCTCCTCCTCGGATATTTTGTTGTTGACAGTTATCGTTTGATGTTGTTTAATGATTTGTCTTTCAGCCTACACTTTGGATAGGTGTCGTCACCTCCTTGGGAATCCTGTTAGCCAAGTCATCATACTTTGTTGTTCTAGTGAGTTGTTTCCCAGGCTATACCTCGGACAGGGGTTCCTCCTCCTTGGCAAGTTTGAGATCCATCTTACCGTAAATTGGGCAACCATTAGTGAAAATTTCTTGACAAGGTTCAAGCCTGCTGAAGACAGTAACTGGTTGTTCACCCAACTTTCCAATTCAAAGATGAGAGGTCATTAAACCAATGCGAGAATTTGTGGCAAGATTTATCTCTTAGTCACACGTCTTTCACATACACTCAATTCGTCACCTGAAATCTTGTTGAACAGTTTCATAAATGCTCTCCCATCTGAGATAGCCTTCTTCCTAAGATTGGCTAATGAAACAGAATTAGAGAATGCACAACAGTGTGCCATAGAGTTTGAGGACAACATGATTACTTCTGGCAAGATGAAGACGGATGCTATCAGGCCTTTGGTTCAAAGTTCTGTAGACCCACTGCTATAGAAGGTTGCTAACGATATGACTATTCTGAAGAGGCAGTTGCCTACTCAGCCTGTACTACCCATCCAACCCGCACCACTTGCGTTGCCCGCACCACAACCGTATCAACCTCAACAACCATATCAATCTCAACAACCGTATCAACCAAAGAGAAATAATTTTCAGCCTTACAACAATTATAGGCCACGAGGGCTAGCTCCACCAAAGCAAGCGGCCGAAAATACACAAAATGCAGTATTTTGCTCCTTTCACGAGACCGATGCACATATTGTCTCCACATGTCCTGAAAACTTAAGAATGA
This sequence comes from Sequoia sempervirens, assembly GCA_007258455.2. Taxonomy (NCBI): domain Eukaryota; kingdom Viridiplantae; phylum Streptophyta; class Pinopsida; order Cupressales; family Cupressaceae; genus Sequoia; species Sequoia sempervirens. The sequence goes on from VDFB02253349.1 coordinate 98,207, forward strand.
ATCAACTAATGGGATACACTGAAGCTGCACCAAGTTCCAGTTTTGTACCAATACCAAGCTCAAATGTTGTCTTACCACAGTCGGACAACTTCGATGGCGACTCCAGAATGGGATACTTTGAAAGTGAACCTGCTATTAGAAGAAGAAGATCCCCGTCAGTACTCTCTTGCAGTGAATCCTGAGAATTTTACAACACCTGTGTTCACACGAGCTCAACATTTGAAAGCATAGAAAGAAGAGGAAGAGAGACTAAAAGCACAAAAAGAAAAAGGAAAAGAAGTGGCTTCCGCTTCTGATCCAAAACCTTCACAAGAGAACGTGAAAGTAATTGCTCAAGACACGTCTTCAACAAATTTTGATATTGTAGTCTCCTTGATGAAAACAAAGGTGCAGATTTCTCAACTAGAATATCTCCAAGATCATCCAGAACAGCTGGATAGACTTCTTAAGTTTGTGAAGAAAAAACCTGTCATACAGCTGACATTGCTCAAATCATCCGTATCAGTGGAAGAAAAGCCTAAACCCTTTTATATCTCTCTGTATATAGGGGCTTTCAAATTGAGCAATTGTGTCATCAATTTAGGAGCCTTAGACAACATCATGCCTCTACAAGTGATGAATGCTCTAGGACTTTCGTGCACTAAGACAAAAGATAAATGTTATTCACTGGAGTCCAAGTCGGTGTCATTGGTTGGACAGTTGAAAGATGCTCAAGTGAGGTTGGCGGCCTATCTCGAGAAAAAGATAATGATGACTATCCTAGTAGCTGACATTCCAGCTAGCTATGTGTGATGTTCTATATTAGAAAGCTTTGCTCTCAGCTCAAAAGATGTCACTTCAATGTAACCCAACTTGAAAAATAATATATTTCAGAAAGATATCTATATTCTGCTTATACTCAGATAAAGTAATTGATGTAAATGATCTATATAAACTCAGATGACAATATGAATGATGTTTATTTAACTGTATGTTATCAACTATACTTGATCAATAGATGCTTAGGCAATATAACCCGTATTGGATGTAATGTGAATTATGTCTGGAAGGTTAACCGATTATGAACAATATGCAGATCTTTATAAACTGTCTGAGTTAAGTGTCGTGTATTATCTGGTCTCTTACGTTTGTTTCTTCCTTGGATTCACTGGGTGATAACAACTTCACTCTTCCTTCTCTAGCGATGCTCTCCAAATCTCCCTCTATCTATTCGACCCTTATGCTCGGCTTGATTTTTGATGGAGAACCGAAAATGCTCTAAGTCAAATCTGGTTGATTATTATCTCAGTGTTCTCTTCTCGTATCTCCGTGTATGTCTTCTGGACTTCTACCGCATCTCCATTTGCATCCATTCCCATATGCGGCTGGAGGCGTGTCTATTCCAGACGGGTCTCTTCCCAAATACTACGACTCTTCAACCAGCGGCTGCAATCAGTCAGAATTTAACAAATCGATTATGTAAAGATTTAATATAGTATTTGCACAGTTCGACCTTGTGATATATAAATACTAATTATAATGATTTTAATATAATATATATATATATATGGATATATATATAAATATATATAAATGTATATATATATATATCTCTATGTATGTATGTATGTATGCTTTAATAAATCATTTTATAGAAAGGTATAAAATTGACTTAGCTTATATTTTTCTATTTTGATGGGGACATCACACTATGGGATGTTATTAAGTAGAAGCTTCTGCAAGGACCTCGGTGGGGAGATACAAATGGATTAGTCATCTGCAACTATTCTATTAAAGAATGGTACTCTCAAGCTAGAACCAGAGCCCAAGTCTTGATTTGCGGTGGTGAAGTCTCAAGATCCTCAAGCTCAGATTCTATATCAAGAAACGAGGCTCGGTACCTATGCTATGCTGTCAGAGATACCTGAAGAAAGTCAAGAGATTGCATGTTCTGTGGAAAAATCAGTAGATGATCCCAAGCTGTGGACTCTGTAGTTTTATGGGAGCTGTTGTACTGCTGGTTTAGGAGCAGGAGTTGTAATAATTTCTCTTGAAGGATGGTTGTATCCATTTGCATACCGCCTACAGTTCGAATGTACGAATAATACGGTAGAGTATGAGGCACTCTTATTAGGTCTCAAGAATGCAAAGGATATGGGTATCAAACAACTCAAAGTTGAAGGTGATGCGGACCTGGTCGTGAAGCAGGTCAGAGACCAATTCCGAGTAAGAGCAGATCGCCTTCGGCATTACAGAAATAGGGTGTGGAATGGAATCAACTGGTTTGAGGCATTTGATATCAAATTTATTCCACATCTAGACAATAGCAAAGTAGACGCCCTTGTGGTATTAGCTTCACTTTTCATGCCACATTTTGACATGCATTTGCTATTGAACTTATATATAGGCCGGCTGTCCCTGACAACTGCGACAACTAGCAGGTCTTCGATGATGATGACCACATAAAAGAACTTCTTGGCATGGAAGACAATTTCAAAGGACTGTTCTTTGAGGGCAATTCATCTTCTTTCAAAGAATCAGTAACAGAGGTTTCCGATGTGCCAGAAGCTGCAGAAGATGCAGAAAACCTAGAGGAAATAGATACAAGCATTATCTAGTTGAAGGGTAATAAGATTCCCAAGGGCTTGGTATCCTTGGAGAATATTTTTGACAAGCATGACAGATACATTCAAGATCAGAAGAACTCGAGATAGGACCTCTGCTGAGCACCATCAAGTAAATATTGGTATAGATGACTAGCCTTGGCTTGTTAATTTAGGCAATCGCTGCACCGCAGAGGGGAGTAAGAGGTTTATCTCTCTGTTCAAACAATACCGAGATGTCTTTGGCTGGTCCCATGAAGACTTGAAATTTTTCACGCCAAGAGAATTGTCTCATACAATTCCTCTTAAACTTGAAGCAAAGCCCTTCAGGCAAAAACAAAGACACTACAATCCACGAATTCAAGATACAATTTATGCGGAAATTTAGAAGACGGTGGATGGAAAAATCATTTTTCCAATTCATCACTCCACTTGGGTGTCTAACATAGTTCCTATATGTAAGAAAAATGGAGAAATCCAAATTTGTGTGGATTTCAAGAACTTGAATCAATCCTCCCTCAAGGATAATTATCCATTACCAAACATGGAGTATACCTTGCAGACGGTTACCGGTTCAGAGATGTTGTCTTTGCTAGATGGTTTTTCTGGATACAATCAGATCACAGTGGCTAAAAAAGATCAGTTCAAAACGGCGTTCACTACCCCATGGGGTACATTTGCATATGAAAGAATGCCCATTGGCCTCATCAATGCCGGGGCTACATTTTAGAGAGGCATGGATTTGGCGTTTGGAGACTTGAGGAATAAAGTAATTGTTGTCTATCTTGACGACCTCACTATTTTCTCAAAGATACGGGGGGATCATTTTTCACACTTAGGGAAAGTGTTCGAGAGATGTAGGTACCACAAAATTTCATTGAATTGTAAAAAGTCCATCTTTTTGGTGACAAAGGGCAAGCTGCTTAGCCACATTGTCTCCAAAGAGGGAACTCGAATTGACCCTAGCCGGGTTGAGTCTATCAAAAACTTGTCTCTTCCAACAAACAGATCAGGGGTACACTCCTTTGGTAAGGTAAATTTCATACGAAGGTTTGTACCGGACTTCTCATAGCTAACAAAAGATATAGCTGCTATGATGAAGAAGTTCGTTTTCAAATGGACAGAAGAAGGCAAGAAGGCATTCGTCGCAATAAAAGAAGGTATCAGTCGAGCACCGGTGCTGGTCCTTCCTGACTTTAATAAGGATTTTATCCTTCATTGTTATGCATCAGAACATACTTTGTCTGCCATACTGATACAAAAGCTGAATGAAGAAACTGAGTCTCCAATTGCTTTCATGAGCAATAGTTTTAAGGATAGTGAGTCACGATACTCTCAAATTGAAAAGAATGCATATGCAGTGGTCAGAGATGTAAAGAATTTCAGGTTTTATATCTTGAATTCCCACGCAATTGTGTATGTCACTGATCCAGCGGTTAAAAGCATGCTAACTCAACAAAGAGAGGAAATTGGGTCGCAAGAGTGCAAGAGTATGACTTGGAGATCAAGCCGACCAAACTCGTTTGTGGGAGAGGTCATTGTCAGTTGATAGCAAAGGATGGTGATAAGAAGCTCCAGGCCGAGGGTGAACCTGAAACTAAACCTGAAATTAAAGAGGATCTTCCTATAGTCCTACTTGTTGAATCTATCGAAGAATCGTATACTGAGATATGGTACTTCCTAACTTATGGTGAATGCCCAAGACACCTGGACAAACAATAGAAGAGAACACTAAAGCTGAAAGCGCAAAATTATGTGCTTATGAATAACGTTCTATACAAGCGAGGACTTGATGGAACATTTTTGTTATGCGTCAGCAAAGATCAACAACAGCGGTTGTTGGAAGCTTTTCATAGTCAAGCGCGCGGTGGCCACTTTTCTTCAAGGGTTACGACATTCAAAATTCTGCGAGCATAGTTTTCCTGGCCAACTATGTTCCACGACGCATGTGAATGGGTGCACAAATGTCAGTTGTGTCAGCAGTTTGTTGGCAAGATGAAGTTGGCAGCCATTCCTCTTAGGCCAGTTGTCATAGACGCTCCATTTCAACAATGGGGTTTGGATTTTGTAGGACCTATCAACCCACATTCCAGCAATGGGAATATTTATGTCTTGATAGCCACAAATTATTTCACCAAGTGGGTTGAGTCCATTCCAACCAAACGGGCTACTTCCGAAGTCGTGTGACTTTTTGAAGAAAAATATTGTTTCGCATTTTGGGGTGTCGCTCAAAATTGTGAAAGATAATGCAACATGTTTCTCATCAGAGGAACTACTAGAGTTCTATTTTGATCACAGTATTACTTTATCACATTCATCAGATTATTACCCTTAGGGTAATGGGCAGGCCGAGTCATCAAACAAAAATAGTCACAATTGTACTTAAGTTAGTTGATTCCAGTCAACGACCTTGGCACAAAAAACTCTATGACACTCTCTGGGCTAACAAAATTACTCCCAAGAGAGCCAGTGGTACTTCACCCTTCATCATCATTTATGGTACGGAGGCTATGCTACCTATCACACTGGAGTTGTTCGCCTTGCATTTGGCATCTGCAGTAGAAGATGGGTGTTAGAGTAATAGGTTGTTTACTTAATTAGTTTAATCATATTGATTAATTAATTAAGTCACCTTTACTTTATTTCACTTAAGCTAAACTTAGGCCCTTTAATAATTAATTATTCATCCTAGGGTTTTCAAATTAGGGTTTCGATCTCCTTTCTTAAGGATTGATCTCTTTGTAATTATTCACTTCTTGGTTAATGCATTTTTGCTTTATGTTTGCAGAGCACCATTCTTGTGTCTCTTGATCTCCTTTGGTGACAGGTTATTTGCTTGCAGGTGTTCATTGGGATTATAAGGTTGGATTATCAACTTCTACATAGTATCAGAGCTCCAGATCTGCAAACTTCTTATTCTTTTTTTTTTGTGAAATCTTGCCTTGAACCAGTTTTTCAGTGCATCTAGGGTCAAATCAAACCTCTCCACATAATCCAGAGTTGCTGGAATAGTCAAGATTGACCTTTGTTTTGTCAAATTTGGCTTCCATTTGTCAGATTTGTGAGGCTCTGAAGAACGTGCTTTTTTTGCTAGATCCAGTGGGTGCCTGATTTTTCGGCGTGTTTTGAGCCCAAACAGACCTCACCATTGCACTCAGAAGGGCCAAAAACCCCTATTTCCATATGTAATTTGTCAATTTTGGAGCAAGTCACCCCAGGGCAAATTTTTTTTACCTAGCAGGGGCCATATGGCCTCCTACACGCATCTCGAGGTAAAATTTTCGTAGAAAAAAAACATTTTTTTTCTGCAAAAAAAAATTCAAGCAGTTTTTTAATTGTAAAAAAATATTTTTTTAAAGCTTTAAATTTTTTTTAAAAACTTTGAAAATTTTTGGTTTTAAAAAAAAGTCAAAAAAAAGGGGAGGTACTTGCGAAGGGTATTGCACAGGTCCGTACTTGTGCAACCCTACGCAAAGGTACCTGCGCCCCATGGGGAGTGGTGGGGTGGCCCACGTGCCCCCCACTAATAATTTTAAATTTAAAAAAAAAAAAAAAAATTCATTGTAATTTTTTTATTGTTTTTTTTTAAAAACAATTTTTTTCAAAATAAGCCCAATTGGGAAAATGCGGTGACGGCCATTTGGCCGTCAATTTTAATCCTGTATTTTTGTTGCGACGGTCATATGGCCGTCAATTTTTTTTCCAGCAGTCTGTGTAATTGCTCTTTCAGGGCAGTTTTCTTCCGGAGGCCATAACTTTTGCCCACGGTGTCGAATTTAGGAAAACGAGATATCGTTGGAAAGAGGACTCAGAGTACTTTCTAGTGGTGTAGGTATTTTTTGGAGATTTTTTCTCAGGGCCCTGTTATTTCTAGTCAAAATCAGATCTTTTTTTCTAGAGTTACCTTCAGTGTTTTCAGCATAACTTTTGCATACGATATCAAAAATGGGCAAACAAGATATCGTCGGAAAGCTGGTTCCGAGATCTTTGCAGTGGTGTAGGTGGTTTCCAGATTTTTTATTTTGGTTTTTTCCAGAAATCCTTCTTCTCAGCTGTAGTCCTTTTTGGACCTTATTGGCTCACATTGCATGTATTTATCTGTAAATGCACTAAGATAAAGTGCCTCTGTATTGCAGCTGTATTATGGGATCTTGCACATCAGTTTGTGCTTTTTGTACTCGCACTATGATATAAAGTGCCATGGGGGTTGATGTTTGCCTTTGTTTTTCCTTCATACCTTTCTCATGTGTGTGTGCCTTATTTTGCACACCCTTTATATCTGCTTGTACTTTCATGTCTACACATTCAGATGTTCTTGGTTCTTTATCATGCACTACATTCAGGCATTCAGTTTCAGTGTACGTGTCATACATCTCCCTTGCAACATTATGGGGGGGTTTCTGTAATGTCCCCGTTTTAGCTGACATTGTTTGTTGAGGAGTGAGCCTATCATTTTGACCCTCGTAGGCTGACAGATTTGATTAGAGGGTTATCCATGGCAGTTATCCAGAGTTTCGGAACATTACTCCACCAGTTGTTTCAGGTTTGGGCCTTTGCAGGGGCTCACAGAGTGATATTCAGGCACTTACTATTTATAGTAAGTCAGGCCAACAGGGGTTACTATTTGTGGCAGGGCACCTGGCTCAGTTGGCAATCTCAGTTTTGACCTAGTTTGACAGTTTGTTGAGCAAACGAAGAATTACGGAGCATTTAATAATAATTAAATAATTATTATTATGACTTTATATTATAAAGTCAATTAAAGGAAATATTAATTAATTAAATGGCTTATTATAAAGTATTTTATAACTTTATAATATAAGGGAGATATTATTATTAAATGAGTATTTATTACTCATTTAAAAAGGGACGCCATTTATTAATTATTGAGCCTAAGTTGAAAAGGTTGAATTAAATAATATTAAATGCATTTTAAGTTGATTTTTTTGAAAAGGGTTGAACTTTTGAGGAAAAAGATATATATTTCTCTTCAAGGCAAATCGAACTCATTATTGATGATCATTTGAATTTGTCTTTTCTCTTTGAGAACATTTGGAGTTGGAGAAACAAGGGTTTCTGCAATCAGGCTTTGGAGAACGTTCCCTCTTCAGAGTCAAGCTTTCTGAGGTTGTGAAAGACCAGCTGAAGCTGAATTTAGCTTATCGGGTTGGCTTCATCTAGAAGTCAAAATTGTGCATCATTGGAAGAAGTTATATCAATTATTCAAGGGTTTCAAAGAATATCTACTCGCAGATTTAAAAGGCATTGAAGATACATTGAAGAATGTTTATTATTGCTGTTGTGCCTTCACATTTTGAGGTTATCGTCTTGCTGCTACAGTAACGTGAATAGTGTCGCGCTACAGTACTTGCGCTACAGTGATACTTCCAACTTCTTGAGCAGATTTCTTCTCCACTTGGGGCGGCTAGGGTCCTTGATGCATGTACAACAATTTATGGTGGGAAGAAACGAATTTCTCGAGCTGGCTGTACCAAAAATCAGTCATCTTGAAGGCTGCAAATAAAAATTCCAGATTTCAAATAAAGATTGGAGGTTGCAATTTTGGGTATGTCTTGTTGAAAATCATTAATTGTAATATCTCTATTATCTAATTAAAGAGTTTGCAACCCTCATTCAGCTTATATTGTTCTTAGTTTGCAATTCCTTGCATTTCATCTTGCCTGGCGATATTTATAAAGAATTCCAAATAAATCATTTATTGCTCAAAAAACACATAGAAATTGCAAACTTCAAAACAAAACAAATTTGCACCATTTGTTTATCTATTTGCAAGGGTTAGAGACACCAGGTCTCTTACAGTGGTATCAGAGCACAGTTTTCCTGCCATCCTGTGCTTTTTCAGTTGCTTTTTCATTCAGATGTGTGCTTTTTCGATGCTTTTTCATGAGTAGAGATATCATTTTCTACAGTAAGGGTAGAGGAATAGGCAGAGTTGAGGATTGGACAGGTCCACCTATTCCTGAAGGTGAGACAGTATCAAGGGTTCTGGGTATTCATAGATCCAGTTCCAATAGCAGTGAGAACAGTGTCACAACACTGATGGCAGATTGTGATATTCCTGCAGAGACGCATAGGGATCCAGGGAAAGAGCATGCCGAAGGTGATATTACTAATGAGGAGTACAGACGCAGGCATGATAATATGATGGACATGATGTCCCAGTTGATGGGCACGATGAGGCAGTATACTCCATCCCAGCCACACTATATTCAGATAGGACAGACGAGCAGGACTACAGGCGTAGACCAGCCTTTGGTGTTAGCACCGCGGCAGTCATCACCTATCTATCATGAGCGTAGGCCTGGACAACCTACATTCCTATCTAGAGAGACACCACTTGCGACTCCGGAGGCAGAGCAGCAAGGTCATCATCATGAGTTTCAGCCACACAATGGCATGTCAGTGGTAGATGTGACTAGATTTTATGGAGAGTATTCGACATTGGCACCTGAGATCAGGCAGTCTTTGTCTTTTCATGAGTTCATGGATGTGCATAAGCCCAGAGGAGGAGGTAGATTTGACCGCAGAGCTCCTCAGCACCAACAACCACAGCCACAGGTGAACATGGATCTTCAGCATGCAGTCAGCAAGATTATCTTGCCTTGCTTTGATGGCTCTGATAAGAGTTCAGCAAGGTCGAGTACAAAAGTTAGACAATTACCTATCCTTGAGACCTATGCAGGAGGACGAGGTCATCAAGTTTGCTACACTGCATCTTGATGGGTTGGTGCATGACTGGTGGCATCACAGCATGTACACCCTTGGTCATCACACGGTTACCACCTATTAGGAGTTCATGAGCAGGCTCATAGAGCGTTGACAGAAAGGATCCAAAACTTTATTTTAGGGAGCTAGCTCAGCTCAGGCAGATAGGCAGTTTGGATTCTTACATCAGTGAATTCCAGAGGGTTGCAGTCATGGTGATAGGTATTTCAGAGAGGAGACTTGTCATTCTCTTCACCGAGGGATTATATGAGCCTATGAGAGGTTGGGTGAAGGCATTTGATCCCCCTACTCTTCAGGAGGCCATGCGGAAGGCAAGGAGTGTGGACCTTTCTGCTCCGAAGAAACAATTTCAGCTAAAACAAACACCTTGCCGGTTGATGAGAGTCATACACCAGTTGCAGAACCAAAGAAGAAAATAGCAGCAAGAATTGATGATGCAACTCGTGATGAATTGAGGAGGAAACAACTTTGTTATTGGTGTAGAGAACCTTACAGCAAGGAGCATGATTGTACTTTGAGACCAAAGGGCAGAGCCAACCGCGCCATGTGGGTTTACTATGAAGATGTTGAGTTTGAGGATTCAAACCAGTAGGCTGTTTCAGAACAATTGTAGGCCGGGAATGCCTCTATGGAGTTTGGGCCCGATGCCAACTTGCCCCCGTTGGTATTATCTGCTAGTGTACGTGATGATTCATTCTTTTTTAGGGGATTAGTGGATGGACAACGATGCATTGCTATACTTGACACCAGAGCCACACACAATTTTATTGATGAGAGCTTCGTCAACAAATGCAGACTCCAGACAGAGGACTTCGCTGGATTCAGATTTCGGGTGGCAGATGGATATACCCTCACTTGCACCCGACGAATTTGTAATCTCATCCTCATGCTGAATGATTATGAGTTGCAGGCAGACTTTTATGTGGTCAACCTGGGTGGGATGGATTTAGTGTTGGGTATGAGATGGCTTCAGGACATTAGTGTGTTCACCCTCAAATTGCCTAAAATGGAGATGAGATTTGAGGTACAGGGCAAGAAATATGTGTTGAGGGGGATTACAGATGGGAGCCTACGTTCTATCTCTCTCGTTAGTGGGAAGAATGATGATAGTGTTTGGGATCCTACTTGTGCACTGGGATTTCAGACTCAGCTTTCGGAGGAGTTTCACAGTGAGTACACGGTGCAAAGTGTATATGGTTTCATGTTTGATCCACACGTACACGATTTGTTTCAGGTTCACAGTTCTAGTATGCACGTGCTTGATATGTTGGATGACAGTATATCTCGTGCAGTTTTAGGGAGTAAGTGTTGCTTGCAGTTTGACTTGCTTCCTCTTGAGTTTCTTGATCCCATGACAGACAACATTGAGGTTGATAGGGGATGGTATTCTATTCTAGTTGATCAGTTGTGGGAGTTACAGGAGACAATTGTGGCTAGTAGGAACATTGTCCAGCACTATCCTTGGGATCCAGGTGGTGCGGTGCATCCTTATTTGCAGAGATTGCTTGAGGACAAGCAATTTCAGGGAGGGCGGACTATAATGTCCCCGTTTGAGCTGACATTGTTTGTTGAGGAGTGAGCCTATCATTTTGACCCTCGTAGGCTGACAGATTTGATTAGAGGGTTATCCATGGCAGTTATCCAGAGTTTCAGAACATTACTCCACCAGTTGTTTTAGGTTTGGGCCTTTGCAGGGGCTCATAGAGTGATATTCAGGCACTTACTATTTATAGTAAGTTAGGCCAACAGGGGTTATTATTTGTGGCAGGGCACCTGGCTCAGTTGGCAATCTCAGTTTCGACATAGTTTGACAGTTTGTTGAGAAAACAAAGAATTACGGAGCATTTAATAATAATTAAATAATTATTATTATGACTTTATATTATAAAGTCAATTAAAGGAAATATTAATTAATTAAATGGATTATTATAAAGTATTTTATAACTTTATAATATAAGGGAGATATTATTATTAAATGAGTATTTATTACTCATTTAAAAAGGGACGCCATTTATTAATTATTGAGCCTAAGTTGAAAAGGGCGAATTAAATAATATTAAATGCATTTTAAGTTGATTTTTTTGAAAAGGGTCGAACTTTTGAGGAAAAAGATATATATTTCTCTTCAAGGCAAATCAAACTCATTATTGATGATCATTTGAATTTGTCTTTTCTCTCTAAGAACATTTGGAGTTGGAGAAACAAGGGTTTCTGCAATCAGGCTTTGGAGAACGTTCACTCTTCAGAGTCAAGCTTTCTGAGGTTGTGAAAGACCAGCTGAAGTTAGCTTATCGGGTTGGCTTCATCTAGAAGTCAAAATTGTGCATCATTGGAAGAAGTTATATCAATTATTCAAGGGTTTCAAAGAATATCTACTCACAGATTTAAAAGGCATTGAAGATACATTGAAGAATGTTTATTATTGCTGTTGTGCCTTCACATTTTGAGGTTATCGTCTTGCTGCTACAGTAAAGTGAATAGTGTTGCGCTACAGTACTTGCGCTACAATGATACTTCCAACTTCTTGAGCAGATTTCTTCTCCACTTGGGGTGGCTAGGGTCCTTGATGCATGTTCAACAATTTATGGTGGGAAGAAACGAATTTCTAGAGCTGGCTGTACCAAAAATCAGTCATCTTGAAGGCTGCAAATAAAAATTCCAGATTTCAAATAAAGATTGGAGGTTGCAATTTCGGGTATGTCTTGTTGAAAATCATTAATTGTAATATCTCTATTATCTAATTAAAGAGTTTGCAATCCTCATTCAGCTTATATTGTTCTTAGTTTGCAATTCCTTGCATTTCATCTTGCCTGGCAATATTTATAAAGAATTCCAAATAAATCATTTATTGCTCAAAAAACACATAGAAATTGCAAACTTCAAAACAAAACAAATTTGCACCATTTGTCTATCTATTTGCAAGGGTTAGAGACACCAGGTCTCTTACAGTTTCTACTATTGGTGCTAATGCTTCCTTGGTTTCGCGTTGGAGTGAGCTATGTATACAGTATTTGTTCCTATGTACTAGGCGGATGCAGCGGCTGGTTACCCATGCATTTCGGTGAGATGCAGCACTTACCATATGGACACTCTTGCATTCCTATTTCTGGAGGCGACCTTCCATGTTCACTTGATTAGTTCTTTAGACTATTGGTACTTGTGCCATCTGTATCTTTGAGTTCTTGATGTTTGCCTTGGTTTTCCATCAGATTCGAGTAGTGTCATTGAGGGAACTCATACATATTCTTGTCTTCTTGATCCTGATCATCATATGTTTCAATGGAGGTTCTTTCAGCATTTCAACAGTCATTCTACAACAATGTTTGCAGCTTCTTCATGCTTCAGTGGTGTTTTCCATGTCCTTCACTTTGTTCCTATCTTTTGAGACAAATTTCTTCTTTGTTGGAGGCTTCTTTAGTCCTTCACTTGTTCCTATTCTTTTTGGGACTTTTTTTTTGGAGGCTAATTAGTCCTTCACATGCATTTCTCTCTTTTGGAGAGGAGTTTTTCCCACGAGGTTTTCTCCTTTTCTCCTATTGTGAGAGATTTTTTACATTTGTACATGGTTACCTCATCAGGCCTAATTGCCAGGATCTGTCTTTGCTTACATGCATCTGTCCTCAGTTTTTTAGCTTCTCCCTAAGCTCATCTTAAGGGGGGTGTTAGAGTAATAGGTTGTTTACTTAATTAGTTTAATCATATTGATTAATTAATTAAGTCACCTTTACTTTATTTCACTTAAGCTAAACTTACGCCCTTTAATAATTAATTAATAATTAATTATTCATCCTAGGGTTTTCACTTTAGGGTTTCGATCTCCTTTCTTAAAGATTGATCTCTTTGTAATTATTCACTTCTTGGTTAATTCGTTTTTGCTTGATGTTTGTAAAGCACCATTCTTGTCTCTTGATCTCCTTTGGTGACAGGTTATTTGCTTGCAGGTGTTCATTGAGATCTGCGAGGTTGGATTATCAACTTTTACAATGGGGAGTTCACAGATCATTGAGAAGCGTATCGTATACCTGACAAAGTTGCAAGAAGAAAGGGTGGAGGTTGTTGAAAAAATCACTGAGTATCAGGAGTAAGTGAAGAAATTTTTTGATAAGAGCTGCCAGCGAGATTTTGAGGTTGGAGATCAAGCCCTTTTGTGGGACAAGAGACATGAGCCCAAGGGAATGCATGGAAAATTTGACTCCTTGTGGCTGGGGCCATTCAAGATCCACGAGCTCGCAGGGGAGAACACTTATATTCTCTTGCACTTGGATGGAAGGCTCCTCCCGCTGCCACACAATGGGCAATATCTGAAGCACTTCATCGCTTCGGGGGTGGAGTAGAATTTCTGTAAATAATTTTCCTTTATGTTTTTGTGATGTGTTTCCCCTTTCCGTGATGTGTTCATTATGTTGTGTTTCCCCTTTCCGTAGCAGTTTCGTTGTGTTTTAGGTGATTAGGCGTCTTGTTTTAGGTGATTTTTAGGGAAGTGTTGTGACCTTTTTCACACATTGCCCCATTGCAAATGGGGACCCCCTAATTTTTGCTTCATTTCGGTCTTTTGGCTTGGTTTTTGGTTTGTTTTGCTGTCGTCTCTCTCTCTTTCTGCTATCTGCTCTCTAGGGATGTGTCCGCTTGTGAGCTTGAACGTGAAGTTGTGGCCAAGTCTGAGAATTAGGGTTTTGAGTCTTCTGGTCAGTTTGAGGTCAAATGGAGTAAGTTGAAATCTGAGACTAACATTGTTGTCAACAGGGCTACAAACAAGTTTCCATTGAGTTTTCACCAAGTTCCTATTTTTAGTAAGTGTGCAGTTCGGGGCATTTTCTCAGCACAGTTGAAATTCGGACCAGTACACTGCATTTTGAGCATCTTGAGCTATCTGCCTGCAAGTTTTGAGCCAGAACCAACAACTTGCTATTTTTAGTAGTTTAGCTTCCGAAGCAAATTTTAGGGTTTATATGCAAAGTTCTTCAATGCATGTCTGGAGATTCCTTCTGGGTTTTCTGAAATCTTCGCGACGATGTAACATGCAAAGTGAAATAATGACTTTCAGAGTTCAGCCTTCAGAGGCTATTTTTAGGGTTTGCAAGTCAGGGTTTTCAGTGCATGTCTGATGATTCTTTGTGGGTTTTTCGAGAGCTTTGCAGTGGTGTGACATGCAAAGCAAGATGATAAGTTTTCAGTGACTTACTATTTTTAGCAATTCCATTCTGGCAGCCGCCCAACGCATCAGAATCACAAACAGGGCGAAATGCAACTGAAACAAGGTCAAACGGAGGTCATTTGATATACATGCAAGTCAAATTAGGGTTTCCAACTTCGAGACCTAAAAAGAGGGGCAAAAAGTCAGAATTTTCGAAAAACGGTGTATCCCACTGCGATCAGCATCTTTTAAGCTATCCATCGGTAAAATTTGAAGGCAATCGGAGCACTTACTATTTATAGTAAGGCGTTCCAGAAACTGGCTAAAAATAGTAAATCAGCAGTAGGCGCCAGTGCCAACAGGCAGGTCACCCGATGAGGAGCATGCCATTCGAATTTCAAGTCAAACGGAGTGGTGGAGGTCTTAGAAGCGAGCAGTTACTATAAATAGTAAACCACCTCCAGAAATGTGCTATTTTTAGCAGGTCAGCTCAGGATGGCAGTGTGAACGGGCTGGCAAGGTTATGAAGGTCCTGTGCTTAAAATTTCAAATCGATCCGAGATTCTAAGTGTTGAAATTCGTCCACCTCCACCTTGGAAATACGCCCACCTCAGCTGGAAAGCAAGAAAATTTTCTAAGGCATGAAGATATCCTGCAAGTAACTCCAAATGCCCCCTCTTCACAAGCATGAGATAAAATTTTCCTAAAGCATAAAGTCTCGTCCTGCAGGTACCCCCATATGCGCCCAAAGAAGAATGAGGATGTTGAGGAAAAAATTCTCAGTTTGAACAAATATCCTCCTCGCTAGGCCAAATGCGCCCATGCATGGTGGTAAGGGTTGCTAAAATTTTCTAAGGCATGAGTTGTCCACCTGACCCCTCCATATGCGCCCTCAAGGAATTAGAAGTCAAGAAAAATTCTAAGTGTTAAGCTTCATCCTCCACCCTATACTAAATGCGCCCATCCTCTTGCAAGTGTGAAATGCGCCCATGCAAGCCAAGAAAAGACAAATTTTAATCCTCTTGCAAGTGTGAAATGCACCATGTTTAAAGGAAGTCAAGGAGGTCAAAGATGTTTAGAAGTTTATCCTCCACTACATGCTAAATGCGCCCATCCTCCTCAGTAAATGAAATGCGCCCAAAGAAGTAGGTGAAGGTGAATAAAAATATGACTAAGGTGTTGAATTTAAAATCCACCTCACTATGCCAAATACGCCAAGGAAAGGGGAGATAAAATGCTAGGCGTTGAAATTAAAAACATCTTCCATGACATATGATATGCGCCCAAGGTGCATAAGGTTTAGAATATTTCAAGGCATTGGAGAAAATTGTATAAGTGAGTTGATAAAAAAAATTCCTCACCACAGGCAAAATGATTGAAGTTGAATAAAAATTTTCCAAGGCAAAATTCAAAATGTGCCTACGCTAGTGATTTTAAATTTTTCTAAGGCACAAAATTTCACCCTCTAGGAAAATACGCCCAAGTTGGAAGAATGATGAAATTTTTCAGAGGCATGAATGAATTGGCAATGGATGAAGTCAGACGTGCTAGCTTCACGAGGTTGATCAAAATTTTCAAGTCAAAGCAAGAAAATGTGCCTAGGGATGAAGAAATGGATTAAAATTGATGAAAAATTATTTTTCTAAGGTTCAAAATTCAAAAATTAAATGTACCCTTTCGTCTGTGGACACATGAATTCGACGTTTTCTGAAGGGAATTTTCTTCTGGGTACTGGACGTCTTCGATGAAGAGTTGATTTCAAAGTCTTCCACAGCTTGCCAAGGATTCCGAGGTGAAGATTTTTGATAGGCACCAAATTGATGAATTTCCTAAGGAAAATTTGAAAAAAATTTCAAAGGCAAGGAATAAAATGTGTTGTGGACATAAAAATGCCTTGGCGGATGAATTTGAAGTTGGGCGCCTAGATAATTTTTGATCAAATTCTTGATGAAAACATTTTGCTCGAGCCAGAGTTGGATGAAATGTCAGAGTGAACGCCTCAGCCGGAAAAGTGAAGAAGATGCAGTTGAAGCTAACACTTTTAAAAGATGTTTTGTTTTTAAAAATGCACCCTTGAGGAAGATGAAATTTGTCTAAGGCATTGAAATATGATGCACAAGTGTTATATTCCCTAGCCTACAGATGTTGAAAAATCATGAAGAAAGCAAAGCCTGCTGGAGAAAAGGAGATGAGCCCTATCAGATTCGGAGATCATTCAAATCTTGGAAGTCAAAGCATGAAAATCAGGTAAGCAAGGTGAGTTTATATTATGAAGTGTTTTGATGCTCTTCCTTTTGTCTGTTTTGCAGGATGAACGTCGAGGCCAGAGCACGATGACTTGAAGTGATGAAGCACGATGATATTACAACCTTCGAAGGGAGATGAAGTTATGTGTTTTGAGCTCCTCCACGAAATCTCAGTTGCACCCAAAACATGAAAGAAGAAAATTGGAAGAAATAGCTAAGTGTTGAGGCCTAGTATGTGCCCTACTCAGGCGGCAAAGAAGAAATGTTTAAGTTCAAGACAAGAAAATCTTTCAAGTCTAGGATAGAGGAAAAGATAAAAGCCTAGGCGTTGAGGACCGACAACATGACAGATTGAAGAACAAAATAGAGGAATTACTCTCAAGTGTGAGGTTCTTCGATGACCCAAAAGATGTTCTCCAACATGCTTCGTACAACTCAAAATGCAAACAAGTTTAAAAGTTACAGCCTTGGAGTTTCAAGATTGAGAACGTGCCTGCCATACCAGTCCAAGAAATTGAAGCAATGTCGACCAGACTCATCAAGTCTGCAGTCAAGAACAAGAACAGTGCGAATGCGTCTATGAACATGAATCTTCTAGAGGGATGATGGACATTAATGGCTCATTTATTACCCCACTCCTCTTGGTGGCAGTTTTTAGGGTGAATCTTGTTTAGGGCTGAGGTGGCATAGTCTGGGCCATCCAGCCGATTGTAATATGAGCCGTCCGTTGGACTTGGCCAGCTATAAAAGGGGCATCCCCCCTCATTTGTACTTTCATGAGATTAGACAGTAGAGATTAGATTAGAATAGAGAGACAGCTAGGTGACAGTTTAGAAGTAGCATAGCGTAGATTGATAGGATAGTTTGGAGGAGAAGGAAAGTTTTCCTTTGAAAACTTTTGCAAGAGATTGTTGTGTAAAACTTTCATAATAAAAGATCTTTTCATTGATGGTGAAATTCGTCTTTGTTATGGATAGCTAGCGAGGTTTCTTCATCCCTTCTACTTCAAGTAGTTTTCATTTTCATAAGTTGATGTGGTGTTTGATCTAAGCAAGCTTCGCTTATCCATACCACTAGTGGGCTCAATGATAGTGTTTGCCTTGTGTGGTCAACTGGAAACGCTAGGGCCTAACTTCAATCACAGCTTTGAATGATGGTATCGCGCCAGTTGTGATGGTATCTTCATGTCAAGTGGTGGTTTGAACATCTTTAGTCATCTCCCCGAGGATTGCACCAACTCCCGTGGAAGCTGTCCGAGGCGAGGCAAAGCGAAGTTTGGTTGAAGTTTGCTGAAGTTGAGCTCCATATCCCGCGACTTGGAATAGATTTAGACTCTCTAAACCCTGCAACCACTTTAAATTCAGTACTTTCTGGTTAGAATAGGAAACCCGTGCTTCACTGATAAATTTGTCGAATTGTGAAAACCCCTTCCTCTACTGTTGAACAATTCTGTAAGTCCCCTTGAAATACCAGCAAATCACATTGAGCCAACTGAGACTATTCGCATTGAAGGAACCTTGGAGTTGAACGCACGAACTCTCTCGCAATCTTAGCGTGCTGGATACTTTGATCAAGAGAGAATAGGGAAGCCGTTGGCGACTTTATTCTGCGTTGGTGCGGTCACGAAAAACACATCAACAGGAAGTTCCAACTATTAGGTGATTCTAGGAAGTCCTGTCATAGGTGACTTAGGGAAAAGTCTTGTAATAGGTGATTAGGAAAATGTTGCTGACTTCGATACCCAATGGATAAGGCACTGGTCTATGCTTAAAAGTCCAGAGATTCCTGGTTCTCCTCTTCTGTAAGTATCCGACATGGTCCCTAGACAGAGCTAAATGTTGTACCCTGTTGTGACCTTTTTCACACATCGCCCCATTGCAAATGGGGACCCCCTAATTTTTGCTTCATTCCGAACTTTTGGCTTGATTTTGTTGGTTTTCTTGTTGTCTCTCTCTCTTTCGGTCTTTTTCTGCTGTTCTCTTTCCGGGGATATGACCGTCTATGAGCTTGAATTGAAGTTTTGGCCAAGTCTGAAAATTAGGGTTTGTACTTTCATGATCAATTTGAAATCAAATGTAGTGAATAAATTGAAAGCAGAGACTAACGTTGCTGTCAGTATGCTCCCAGTGGACTATCAACTAAATTTCATCAGATTCTGACAACTTACTATTTTTAGTAAGTGTGTAATTCAGGGCATTCCGTCAGCATTCCTGAAGTTTTAACAGTCACGCTACATCCAGAACACATCAAGTTGCTCGTGTGCAAAATTTGAGCTGAAACAGACAACTTACTATTTTTAGCAGTTCAGCTTCCGGAGCAGATTTCAGGGCTTATGTGATGTCCCCTCGCTAGGCAGTTCTCGGGAACAGTGTGTTAGCCCTTTATTGGACCCTTGTGGGCTAGCCAGTTTGGATAGAGGGTCAGTGATGCTTTTTGGGGAGTTTGATTGTTCGTGTTTTCAGTGGACAGTGTTTGGATCACAGCGAGCGTTGGCATTCCAGGAGTTCACAGCTTCTGACGGCACGGGATTATCCTGAGTTTTGAGCGTATTATGGAATTTTAAGTGATTAAGTTAATTATTTAACTTATACGCCTTTTATTAAAGTCACATTGACTTTAATAATATTTTATATCACTTAAGAAATGTCAAAAGGGGATTTTAATATTTTAATAACTTAAAATATTGAAAAGTGCGCTCAAAGTATTTTATGGCAACTATTGAAAAAGGTTATATTAAAATATTAAAATATTTTAATGATTGCAAAGGCCGTACTTTCTTGAAATGCGTGCCAATTGGTATAAAGCATTTCCTGGCAATTGAAACTCATATCTTTTGACTATTTCAATTTGCCTTGTGCATTTTCTTCTGAGCATTCTCCTGTGACCAGGGTATGATCAATTTGTCCATTGAAGAACGAAAAACTCTTCAGTGTTGAGTACTTTTGAGGCTGTGAAAGATCAGCTGAATCAGTACAGTTGAGGGCTTCACACAGAGGTTCTACAGTTGCAGACAGAGATTTCATATATGCAGTTGTTTGTTCTTTGCAATAAATTGAGGGTTTCTACTGGTGGCGCCTCCTTTCACAGCTACAGAGACTTCTTCCAGAGATTCTACCTCTCCTTTTTATAGCCGTACGGCCTGCCTTGGAATGTGTGCCTTGAGAAAGGCGTGTGAAGAAATTAAGAGAAACGCCTTCCTTTTGTGTGGGTTTTGGCTTCTACCATTGGCGCCTAGTCATTTCAGAGCATTGTGACCAGTTTCTGAGCAGGAGAAACCACTTCTGGAGTCATGGCGTACTTGCATGCTTGTTTTCATCATTTCCAGCTGTAGATCTGGCCATTTCTTTATTTAAAATAACTGGAGATTTACGGGTATGTCTGTTATGTATAATCTATTTGTTTCAGTATAATAACAGCTTCTGTATTTCCATTTTGTGAGTTTTTGCTTAGAATTTCATTTTACAAGCAAAAATATGCTGCGCCCCTTCTCTTCTGTCTACTAAGAATTCTCTAAAAACTTAAAAAAAAACATATTAAGACTTAAGAAACAAGGGTTTTGAGCTGAGAGCCAGCAGGGCTCATCACAGTGGTATCAGAGCTCACATCCTGCCAGCTTGTGGGGTTTGAGAAATTTATGAAGTCAAATAAAGAGGGTTTTGGCAAGTTCTATTCCAGAGGAGGCCCTAGAAATCAGAGAGGCGACCAAAATCCTTTTCCACCATTTCCGTTTGCAGATCAGGAGGAGGAATTAGATTGGGACAATATGGCGAACAGGGCTGGAGAAAGTTCTCACAGGAATACTTGGGAGGATGAGGACAGAGAAGCCAAAGACGTGCTTAGAGGTATGGTTGCAGGGCAAGAACAGGTAGCAACTATTCTTCAACAACTCAGCACGAATGTTCAAAATTTGTCAATAAACAGAGCTCGTAGTTTGGATTCAGATCGAGATGGCAGTATCCATAGAGAGCCACAGAGAATTATAGATCCAGTACGCACCTATGAGAGAGCTACATATCCCACGTTCACCAGAGATGATGCTGAAGAAGTGGACGAAGCTGAACAAGGTGGTGAGATTAATTTTGCAGATAATATAATGGCTATGCATGATGAGTGGGATAATTTGCCACCAAGGGTTAAGGAGCACCTTAACTTTGACAGATTCATGAGCCAAAAAAGAGAGCACACCAGGAACAGGAATGACAGGCGGCCTAGACACAAACAGAATGATCTCAGACAGGCAACCAGCAAACTAACCTTAGTTCACTATGATGGCAGTGGCAGAGTTACAGCACGTGCCTGGGTTAGTAAACTTGATACATTCCTGACACTACGCCCCATGCCTGAGGAGGATGCCATTCGTTTTGCAGCACTTCATCTTGATGGCGTAGCACATGACTGGTGGATTCATGGTATGACTACTCTTCATCATGACAGGATTACCTCGTACCAGGAGTTTACTGATAGACTGGTAGAGAGATTTGACAGAAGGGATCCTGAGCTTTTCTTCAGAGATTTAGCACAGCTGAAACAGTTAGGTAGCTTGGAATCGTACATTGGTGAATTCCAAAGACTATCTGTGATGGTGACAGGGATCTCGGAGAGAAGGCTGGTCATATTGTTCATTGAAGGTCTTTTCGAGCCCATGAAAGGTTGGATAAAAGCATTTGATCCACCTACCTTACAGGAGGCAATGAGGAAAGCTCGCAGCATGGAGCTATCTACACCTCGTAAGCCTTTTAGCTCGAGCTCGAAGCCTACCACCTCATACACGGAAAATAAATCAGATCCAAAGAAGGCTGATAATGCAGATCAGAAAAAGAAATTTGCAGCCCCTTTAGATCGAGAAACTATGAATGATTTACGAAGGAGAAAACTCTGTTTTTACTGCAAAGGTCCGTATGATTTTAATCATGATTGCCCCCTCAAACCAAAAGGGCAAAACAAGCATATGGAGTGGTTTTATGAGGAAGAACCATTGACTGATTTTTCTGATCAGCAAGCTCCAATCTATGATACAGATGGAGAAGAGTCAGAAAATGATGCAGAAATTGGAGTGGAAACAGAACTTAAGGAGGCTCATATGTCCAGCATGCAGAAAGAGGGTTCTTTCAGACTCCGTGGGATCCTAGCTGGTCAAAGGGTCATATCTCTCCTTGATACAGGTGCAACCCATAACTTCATCGATTCACGGTTAGTGGAGAAACGGGGTATTCAAACTCAGCAGTTTGAAGGCATACGTGTGAGGGTTGCAGATGGAAACACTCTCGATTGTGAGAGGATGATACCTGACTTGCCTTTGAAACTTAACAATTTTGAGTTCAAGGCAGATTTTTATGTTGTAAACATGGGAGGAACGGATGTAGTTCTTGGCATGAAGTGGCTTCATGCAATAGGAGAGTTCATGCTTAATTTGCGTGACATGGAAATGAAATTCACCATTGATGGCACAAATCATATTCTTAAAGCCATCTGGGACAGCAACCTTAGGGAGATTTCACTTCGGAGAATGGAATGTTTGATTCGTAATGATATGGTAGAGTGGGCTGCTGAGTGCAAGCTAATGCCTTCACAGTTGGATCAGCAAGCTTCTTCATACCATCCAGATGTTCAAGAACTTCGAATCAAACATGCGAAGGTGTTCAGTGCTATTCCACCAGGTAGACCTCCTGATAGAGGTATTGAGCATATTATAGAGCTGGATGAGGGCACGAAACCGATTATGATTACTCCTTACCGGCACCCCAAGC
Source organism: Sequoia sempervirens (assembly GCA_007258455.2). Taxonomy (NCBI): domain Eukaryota; kingdom Viridiplantae; phylum Streptophyta; class Pinopsida; order Cupressales; family Cupressaceae; genus Sequoia; species Sequoia sempervirens. Next base: position 120,663 of record VDFB02253349.1, read on the forward strand.
GTCTGAAAGATGAGATTGAAAAAACTATTCAGGAGCTTTTAGCTATGGGGCACATTAGGCCGAGTAAGTCACCCTTTGCTTCATCAGTTGTTTTGGTGAAGAAAAATGATGGTACACTCAGGATGTGTATTGATTACAGAATGCTCAACAGGAAAACAATAAAGAACAGGTATCCTATTCCACGAATAGATGAGTTGATAGACGAGCTTCATGGGGCTTGTTACTTCTCAAAGATTGATTTGAGGACAGGGTATCATCAAATCAGAGTCCGAGAGGAGGACATAGAGAAAACTGCGTTCAGATGTCACTGTGGACACTATGATTTCTTGGTTATGCCATTTGGTTTAACCAATGCTCCAGCCACGTTTCAGTCTACAATGAACCGAGTTTTCCATCCTCATTTGAGGAAATTTGTATTGGTGTTCTTCGACGACATCCTGGTTTATAGCAAATCATGGGAGGAACACATGGTTCACTTGGATGAGGTACTGAGTATACTTGACAGGGAGTCCTTGTATGCCAAGGAGTCCAAGTGTGCTTTAGGCATGGCAGAGCTTTTATATCTGGGACACATCATCAGCGGTGCAGGAGTTAGCATGGATCCAGAGAAGGTTCGAGCCATCATTGATTGGCCTACACCTGAGACTTTGACGCAGCTCAGGGGTTTTGTAGGATTGTGTGCCTTCTATCGTCGGTTTGTTAGTGGGTTCTCGCGGCATGCTGCGCCACTAACTGATTTAACTAAGAAGGGTGCTTTTGTGTGGACACCACTAGCGCAGGCGTGCTTTGAGAAGTTCAAACTTCTCATGACTACGTGTCCAGTCTTGGCTCTACCTGACTTCACTAGACCCTTTGAGTTACATTGCGATGCCAGTGGTGAGGGTATTGGTGCAGTTATCATGCAGGATCGACACCCGATAGCTTTCGAGAGCAGGAAGCTAAGAGGTCCTGAACGGAGCTTCAGTATCTATGATAAGGAAATGTTGGCCATTATGCATGCCATGGCCAAATTCAGGCAGTATTTGATTGGTAGTAAATTCACTGTGAAAACCGATCATAATAGTCTGAAGCATTTTCTTGGGCAGCGAGATCTTAATGAGAGACAACAAAAATGGGTCAGCAAGCTTCAGTCTTACGATTTTGACATCTCCTATGTCAAGGGCACTCAGAATGTGGTTGCTGATGCTTTATCTCGCCGTCCTCACTTGAGTTCTATTACACTGGTTTCAAAGGACTGGAGACATCTGATAGTAGCAGAGTATGCTAAGGACCCATGGGCCTCTAGTATAGTAGATGGATCAGTGTTGGATGACAGGTATTCACTTGTAGATGACCTTATCATCTACAAAGGGAGGATTTTATTGGTCCCAGGTTCTGAGATGAGGGATAGGGTTTTGAGGTCATTGCATGATTCACCCATGGCAGGACATCCCGGGTACTATAAGACCTATAGGCAGGTACGGGAGAGATTCTCTTGGAAGGGTCTCAAGTCCTATGTTCTCCAGTATGTCAGGGAATGTCTTGTTTGTCAGCAGAACAAGCAAGAGCACACATACCCTGCAGGTCTTCTACAGCCGCTTCCTATTCCTGAGAGGAAGTGGGATTGTTTATCCATGGACTTCATCACGGGCTTGCCAAAAGCTCAAGGGAAGGACAGTATTTTCGTGGTGGTAGATCGATTGACGAAATATGCACACTTTTTCGCAATCACTACTACACACACGGCTACTCAGATTGCTGATTTGTTCTTCCGAGAGGTATTCAGGCTGCACGGTTTACCTCGCAGTATAGTTAGCGACAGGGACAGCAGATTTATGAGTAACTTCTGGCAGGAGTTATTCAAGCTTTGTGGGACAGAGCTCACCCCTAGTACCAGCTACCACCCCCAGACAGATGGGCAGACAGAGATCGTCAACAAATGGGTGGAAGGGTACTTGCGTAACTATAGTTCAGGGCAGCAGAAGGCATGGGTGAGGTGGTTATACTTATGTGAGTACTGTTACAACACCACCCATCACATGAGCATCCAGATGACACCATATCGAGCGTTATATGGATATGACGCTCCGAGCTTTCTTGACTTATTGCTGAGTGACAGTAGAGTTCCCAGTGCTGGTGATTTATTACAGGAGAACCAGGATATTATGAGAGCACTTAGGGAAAATATACAGAAAGCCCAAAATCAGCAAAAACAATATGCTGATCAGAGACGAGTAGAGCGGTCTTTCGAGATCGATGATTTGGTGTACCTGATGCTTCAGCCGTATAGGCAGTCTACCCTTCGCAAGAAGGGCTCCGAGAAACTTAAGCCGCGATACTATGGGCCTTTCAGAGTTGTCAGACGTGTGGGTCAAGTGGCTTATGAGCTGGATCTTCCGGTGGACAGTAGGTTCACAACGTGTTCCATGTATCGCGCCTCAAAAAGGCGTTGGGACAACACGTAATTCCTTCTATTGATTTGCCACCCCTGGATGATGAGGGGAAATTAGTTTTGATACCTGAGGCCATTCTGGACTCCAGAGAGCGTCATCTTCGGAGGCGGGTCATCAGGGAATACTTGGTTAAGTGGAGGGATCTACCGGCAGAGGATGCGACGTGGGAGAGTGACAGTATCCTTCAGCATCCGCTTTGAGTTTGCTTGTGGACAAGCAAATTCGGGAGGGCGGACTGTGATGTCCCCTCGCTAGACAGTTCTCGGGAACAGTGTGTTAGCCCTTTATTGGACCCTTGTGGGCTAGCCAGTTTGGATAGAGGGTCAGTGATGCTTTTTGGGGAGTTTGATTGTTCGTGTTTTCAGTGGACAGTGTTTGGATCACAGCGAGCGTTGGCATTCCAGGAGTTCACAGCTTCTGACGGCACGGGATTATCCTGAGTTTTGAGCGTATTATGGAATTTTAAGTGATTAAGTTAATTATTTAACTTATACGCCTTTTATTAAAGTCACATTGACTTTAATAATATTTTATATCACTTAAGAAATGTCAAAAGGGGATTTTAATATTTTAATAACTTAAAATATTGAAAAGTGCGCTCAAAGTATTTTATGGCAACTATTGAAAAAGGTTATATTAAAATATTAAAATATTTTAATGATTGCAAAGGCCGTACTTTCTTGAAATGCGTGCCAATTGGTATAAAGCATTTCCTGGCAATTGAAACTCATATCTTTTGACTATTTCAATTTGCCTTGTGCATTTTCTTCTGAGCATTCTCCTGTGACCAGGGTATGATCAATTTGTCCATTGAAGAACGAAAAACTCTTCAGTGTTGAGTACTTTTGAGGCTGTGAAAGATCAGCTGAATCAGTACAGTTGAGGGCTTCACACAGAGGTTCTACAGTTGCAGACAGAGATTTCATATATGCAGTTGTTTGTTCTTTGCAATAAATTGAGGGTTTCTACTGGTGGCGCCTCCTTTCACAGCTACAGAGACTTCTTCCAGAGATTCTACCTCTCCTTTTTATAGCCGTACGGCCTGCCTTGGAATGTGTGCCTTGAGAAAGGCGTGTGAAGAAATTAAGAGAAACGCCTTCCTTTTGTGTGGGTTTTGGCTTCTACCATTGGCGCCTAGTCATTTCAGAGCATTGTGACCAGTTTCTGAGCAGGAGAAACCACTTCTGGAGTCATGGCGTACTTGCATGCTTGTTTTCATCATTTCCAGCTGTAGATCTGGCCATTTCTTTGTTTAAAGTAACTGGAGATTTATGGGTATGTCTGTTATGTATAATCTATTTGTTTCAGTATAATAACAACTTCTGTATTTCCATTTTGTGAGTTTTTGCTTAGAATTTCATTTTACAAGCAAAAATATGCTGCGCCCCTTCTCTTCTGTCTACTAAGAATTCTCTAAAAACTTAAAAAAAACATATTAAGACTTAAGAAACAAGGGTTTTGAGCTGAGAGCCAGCAGGGCTCATCACAGCTTAGATGTAGAGTTTTTCAACGCATGTCTGGATATTCCTTCTGGGTTTTCGAAGACCTTCGCAATGGTGTGACATGCAAAATGAGATAACAACTTTCAGAGTTCAGCCTTCAGAGGCTATTTTTAGGGTTTGCATGTCAGGGTTTTCTTTGCATGTTTGCATTTTCTTTATGGGTTTTTCGAGAGCTTCGCAGTGATGTGACACGCAAACAGAGATAACCACCTATTTGAGAACTTACTATTTTTAGCAGGTGCACTTTGGCAGCCGCCTCCCAGCACTTCAGAATCACAAACTGATCGCAATGCAACTGAAACAAAGACAAACAAAGGTCACTTCATATGCATGCAAGATGAATTAGGGTTTGCAGCTTCAGGACCCAAAAAGAGGGGTAAAAAGTCAGAATTTTCAAAAACCGGTGTATACCACTGCGATCAGCGTCTTCCAAGCTATCCGCTGGTAAAATTTGAGGGAAAATGGAACACTTACTATTTATAGTAAGTCATTTTGGAAACTGGCTAAAAATAGAAAGTGAGCAGCAGGCGCCGACGTCAACAGGCAAGTCACGTGGTGAGGAGCACGTCATTCGAATTTCAAATCAAACAGAGTTGTGGAGGTATCAGAAACAAGCAGTTACTATAAATAGCAAACCACCTTCAGAAATGGGCTAAAAATAGCAGGTCAGCTCGAGATGGCAGTATAAACAGGCTAACTAGGTTATGAAGATCCTGTGATTAAAATCTCAAATTGATCTGAGCCTCTGAGATATGAAAATCAAAGGACTTACTATTTATAGTAAAGCATGGAGAATCTGGCAAAGACGGAGAAAAATTGGCTAAGTCTGAGACTTCATCCTGCACCACCAAGAAAATACGCCCATCTTCAACTGGAGTAAAAAATATAACTAAGTTTGAGAAAATCCTCCTGCCTAGCTAAAATGCGCCCAAGGAAGAGCTGGTGAAAGTTAGAAATTTTCTAAGTATGAAATATCCACCTCCTATGGCCTAATGCGCCCTCCTCTCAAGCCAAGCATAAAAAAATTTCTAAGTGTTTCATCCTCCTCTCACCCCCCAAATGCGCCCTCACATGCAAGCAAAATGCTAAAAAAGTTATTAAGTAAGATGCTTTATCCTCCTAGTGGCATCAAATGCGCCCATGCAAGGAGAAAGTCAAAAGGGGTCAACTAAATTTCATCCACCACACATGCTAGAATGCGCCCATCTTAAGAGGAGGTCAAAGATTCAAAGAAGAAGTCAAAATGTTGATCCTCCTCCTATAGTAAAATGCGCCCAAATGAAGGTATGTGAGGACAAAACCAAAGACATGCAAAGGCAGAAAAGACAAAATATCCATGCAAAGAGGAGGAAGAAGACAAGTCGTTGAAAGTTTTCATCTTCATGAAGTGCCAAATGCGCCCAAAGTTAGAAAGGGGAAAAGAGTCAAAGCAAGGCATTGAAAGCACATAAAGACACAAGCCATAGGTAAAGTTGAAAGTCAAAATTCCCCTCAATATGCAATATGCGCCCTCATGCTAAGGTGGAGATGTTAAGAAAATTTGTAAGTGTCAAATATCCTCCACCATCTTGAATATGCGCCCATCTTGGAGTTGGTAGAGGAAAGGTGCTAAGGCGTGGAAATAAGATGTTAATCCTTCACCATGTGTGAAATGCGCTCAAGGTTGGATGAGTGAAGGGTGAAATTGGCTAAGGCGTGGCTAGTAATTTCTCCCAAGTGTGGGGTGCGCCTAAGGATGGAGATAATATGCTGGCCGTTGGAATTTTAAAATGAAAGACATCCCTCATAGAATATAAAATGTGCCCAAGGCATTCAAGAAGAAAATTTTTCTAAGTGAGTTGAAATAAAAAAAAAAATTTCTCACAGGCAAGATGAAGGAAGTTGAATAAAATTTCTAAGGCAAAATTCAAAAGTGCTCAGTGATTTAATTTTTTTTTTTTTTCTCTAAGGCACAAAATATTTTCTTCCTCTAGAAAATACGCCTACACATGAAGGTGATGAAATTTTTCTTGGAGCACGAATGAATTTTCCAGTGACGGAGTCAGAAGATGCTGGCATTGCAGGATGAATTTAAAAATTCTTCGAGTCAGAGCAACACAGGATGTTCACAGAGATGAAGAACGGATTTAAATTGATTAACAAATTATTTTTCCAAGGTTCAAAATTCAAGAAAATTAAATGAACCCGTTCGTTGTATACCCATGAATTCGACAAGTTCTGAAAGAAATTTTCTTCTGGGTATTGGAGATTGTCGATGAAGAATGGATTTTAAGGTCTTCCCCAGCTTGCCAAGGATTCCGAGGTGAAGATTTTAAATGGGCACTAGGTTGGTGAATTTCCTAGAGAAAATTTGGAAAAATTTATAAGGCAAGGAATAAAATGTGTTTTCAAAAGGAAAAGTGCTTCTGATGATAAATTTGAAGTTGGGTGCCTAGATAATTTTTGACCAAATTCCTGATGAAAGCATTTTTCTCAGGTCTGAGTTGGATGAAAAGATCAGAGTGAAGTACGCCCAAGCAAAAGACAAGATGGGTTGGAAATTTGGCTAAGGCATGAAGAATTTGAGGATGAAGTTTGTTGGAAGAAAAACGATGAACTTGGTAAGTAAGTTGAGTTTATATTATGAAATGTTCTAATACTCTTCTCCTTGCTTGTTTTGCGGGAGGAACGTCGAGACCAAGTGGTGATGACTTAATTGATGAAGAAAATAATCCAAGATGACATTTCAACCTCGAAGGAAGAAAAGTTGCAAGAAAATGGCTAAGTGTTGAGACTTAGTGACAGAGAAGAAATGTTTTCAAAACTCAAGATGGAGAAAAGAATGGAAGTTCGAGCAAAGTTGAAGAACAACGTCAAGAAGAAGATCAAGAGCAATGTGAATGCTTTTCAAAGCTGGATTCTTCTAGAAGGATGACGGACATTAATGGCTCATTTATTACCCCACTCCTCTTGGTGGCGGTTTTTAGGGTGAATCTTGTTTAGGGCTGAGGTGGCACAATCTGGGCCATCCAGCCGATTGTAATTTGAGCCGTCCGTTGGACTTGGCCAACTATAAAAGGGGGAGTCCCCCTCATTTGTATCTCATTAGAAGTTGGAATTAACTTAGAGTTAGACAGTAGACATAGAGTAGAGGGACAACTTAGAAGTAGCTTAGTATAGATTTATAGTGTAGTTGAAGAAGAAGGAAAGTTTTCCCTTGAAAACTTTTGCAAGAGATTGTTGTGTAAAACTTTCATAATAAAAGATCTTTTCATTGATGGTGAAATTCGTCTTTGTTATGGATAGCTAGTGAGGTTTCTTCATCCCTTCTACTTCAAGTAGCGTAGAGTAGTGTAATTTCATTTCTATGCAAGTAGATGTTAATTGTGGAATGTGGTCTTCAATTTGAGCAAACTTCGTCTATCCATACCACTAGTGTGTTCGCTGATGGTGAATGCGCCTTGTGTGGTCAACTGGAATATCGTGTACTTAACTTCGATCATGATTTGTATGTTTATATGCGTCGTTGTGATGGTATTTTCATGCTAAGTTGTGATCTGAACACCTTGAGCTACTCCTCCAAGATTGCACCGGTTCTATGGAGGCTGTCCGAAGCGAGGCAAAGCAGAGCCTGGTTAAAGCTTGTGAGAATTGATCGCCATGTCCCACGCCTTAGAGTAGATTCGAGCCTTTTTAACCCTGCACCACTTTAAACTCAGTACTTTCTGGTTAGAATAGGAAACCTGCGCTTCATAGACAAATCTTTCGAGCATTTGAATTCCTTTCTCCGTTGCTGAACAATTCCGTAAGTCCCCTTGAAATACCAGCAAATCACATCGAGCCAACTGAGACTATTCGCATTGAAAGAACCTTGGAGTTGAACGCACAAACTCTCTCGCAATCTTAGCGTGCTAGATACTTTGTTCAAGAGAGAATAGGGTAGCCGTTGGCGACTTTATTCTGCGTTGGTGCGGTCACGAAAAACACATCAACATACCCCAAATTAAAATTTTTGCTACACTTAGGCATTTTGAAGAAATGGTCAAAGTCTTGTGTAAAACTGTTAAAAGGTCGAAAAGTGAAAACTTGCATGTCATGCATGGTGCTCAAAAACTCAAAATTTTCAAAATCTAAGGATCTGGGTCTGCTTAGAGCGAGGTTTTCTACAAAACCCAGATCTCAATTTTTCGGCTCTAAATTTTAGGAAATTTTCTAAAAATAGAAAGTTTCTAAAAAGACTTTTTATGGGTTTCTTCTCAAATGGATGATGGCAAAAATTTCTAAAAATAAAAAAATCCTAAAAATAGAAAATTTCTAAAAATAGAATTGTTGGCTTCCAGGGTTCAAACTGATTTTGATTGGCTTAAAATACTTCCTCATCAGGCTGGTCCAGTTAGAATCATCAAAAGGTCAGTTTTGCCTTGGTGGGTCTATTCTGCTTTTTCAGAAGCTAAAACAGGAGCTCCAAGGTCATCAATGGAGATCGCTCAATTGCCAAGTGTCAGATTCGAAGTCTCAAATACTGCACAAATTGAGGAAATTTGGCCAAGTTTGGAGATGCTAGGCACCCCTGCCCACTCAAGGAGCCTAGCCAGTCATGCCTTAGAATATTTTTTAGTCCTGTTGGTCGAAGCTCAAGTGACGAAGGATGAAGAACCAAGAATAGCCATTACTAGCACAACGTTGACTGATTTGCCTATAGAAATTCAAGATTTGTTGAGTGAGTTATTTGATTTTGTTGTGGATGACTTACCTAATGAACTACCTCCAATAAGAAGAATTGGCCATCATATAGATCTCATTCCAGGGGCCAATTTACCAAAAAAAGTAGATTACAAGATGACTCCAAAGGAAAATGAAGAAATCAATAATCAGGTACAAGAATTATTGAACAAAGTGCTAGTAAGAGAGTTTGAGTCCTCGTGTTGTTCCAACAGTGTGGAGTCCAAAGAAGGATGGAGGTTGGAGAATGTGTACATATTCAAGAGTCATCAACAAAATCACAATCAAGTATAGATTTCCTTTACCTCGAATTGATGACTTGATGGATTATTTAAGTGGTGCAAGATACTTGTACCCCAAATTAAATTTTTTGATACATTTAGGCATTTTGAAGAAATGGTCAAAGTCTTGTGTAAAACTATCAAAAGTTCGTAAAGTGAAAACTTGCATGTCATGCATGGTGCTCAAAAACTCAAAATTTTCAAAATATGAGGATCTGGGTCTGCTCAGAGCGAGGATTTGTACAAAACCCAGATCTCAGTTTTTTGGCCCAAAATTTTAGGAAATTTTCTAAAAATAGACTTTTTCTATGATTTTTTGGATTTCTTCTCAAATAGATGCTGGCAAAAATTTCTAAAAATAGAAAATTTCTAAAAATAGAATTGTTGGCTTCCAAGGTTCAAACTGATTTTGATTGACTTAAAATACTTCCGCATCAAGTTGGTCCAGTCAGTATCATCAAAAGGTCAGTTTTGCCTTGGTGGGTCTATTCTACTTTTTTAGAAGCTAAAATAGGAGCTCCAAGGTCATCAATGGAGATTGCTCAACTGCCAGGTGTCAGATTCGAAGTCTCAAATACTGCACAAATTGAGGAAATTTGGCTAAGTTTGGAGATGTTAGGCACCCCTGCCCAGTCAAGGTGCCTAGCTAGTCATGCCTTAGAATATTTTTCATTCCCGTCGGTCGAAGCTCAAGGGACGAAGGATGAAGAACGAAGGAAAGTTGAAAATTGCAAAATAAAAACTAACACTCGCCAGTAAAGGCACCCTTGGTAGCCAGGTGCGCCCATCATTTCAAGTCCTCAAATGCTGTTATTAAGGTTTCATCATTCCAAAACAACTTGCTCAAAATTCCTCCGGCTCCGCAATGAATCCAACAGTAGGTCCATTGGATCAATTAGTCAACCAGGATTGTTGATCAAAAGGAGAAGTTTCATCAAAGGGAAAGAATGCAAATCATGGAAAACATAAAACTATTTTAAGTCTGGGAACTTTGGGTGCCCCAACTAGCCAGGGGCGTCTAGGGTTTTGGAGGACCTAATTTGGAGATTAGGGTTTGCAAATATGGTCATTGTCTTTGAAATTCTGCAATCTTCGTAGCGAATATCTTAGCGAGTTCATCGGATTCTTCAGTCAGCTGTAGCTGTAGATCAAATGGAGGACAGAGCATGGAAGACAAATTTGAGAGATTGAAAAACTGCTAAAATGGTTAAGTCTGGTGATCATGGGTGCCCCAGGTAGCTAGGGGTGCCCAAGCTTTTGGGCATTCAAAAGTCAAAATTAGGGTTTGTTGCCTCCAACAGCTCTCCTTTAGATTTGAACAGGCTTTTCAATGGATATCTTGGGGAGCTTGTCAGATTTGTCAAGCACTAGTTATGTTAGATTGAACGGAGGAATAAAATCTTGCAAAATGACAAAAGTCAAAAGCAAAGTTGAAATTGTTTGAAAATATTTAAACTCTGGAGAAGTTGGGCGCCCCAGCTAGCCAGGGACACCCAAGCTTTTGATTGCTTGAAACTGCTTTTCCAGGCTAGTCACTTCTAGAAGAGCCCCCTCAGAATTAATTAGGCTTTCCAACGAATTGAATAGTCAAATCATCAGACCTCCTTAACGGCCAAAAATGGGAATTCATTCGAAGAATCAGAAAGCAGTGTAAAGTTGAAGAAAATGAAAAATGGCTGTCTAGACGACTTGGGAACCCTAGGTAGCCAGGGGCGCCCAAACATTTGAAGGCTCAAAATCAATTTTTAGGGTTTGGCGTCTCTAGAACAATCATCACAGATTCAGTCAAGCTATGCAATGGAGAAGTCAACCAGTACAATAATCACAGATACCTTGTGCTCTTAGCTGAACAAAAAGATTGCCAATTAGTTTTAGTTTACTTTCTTTAAGCAACATCAGCAAAGAGGGAGCTTCCCCTCCTAATTCGAAGAGCAGTTAATCTGTGCATAGCTGTCCGTTTCTAATCCGTATACCAGAGGTGCGAATTGAAACACCAACAATACTTTTCTAAGATTTAAAAGTGGATATCATCAGGTAAGAATCAGAGAGGGTGATGAATGGAAAACAACATTTAAGACAAATAACGAGCTTTATGAATGGCTAGTGATGCCATTTGGATTGAGAAATTCCCCAAGCACCTTCATGAGACTCATGAATTGAGGTACTAAAGGAATTCACATGTAAATTTTTCAGTCTACTTAGATGATATTCTAGTTTATAGTATTGCAAAGGAGGAGCGCCTTAGACATCTTAGATTGGTTTTGAATAAGCTCCAGAAAGAAAAATTACTAATCACTACACCAAAAGACCGGCCTGGTGGTAAGGGCGGCACCGAGGCGTTAAGAGTGGCTCGTGGGGAACATCTACCACGATATACCACTGGAGCATCCAAGGGTGGGGACCACCTCCTAATTACGCAGACCCTGGGGTAGGAGTCGAAGGTAGAGCCATCCCACTCGACGCACAGGGACATTACAACCCGCTCGCCCCTGAGAGTCTCAACCTCGAGACCTTGGCTCTGATAGCACTATAATAACCCCTTCTGATCTAGCGTTTTTACTAGAAAAAATACAAAGAATATATATATTTGCAAAACAACCAATTCCAAACAGTTGCATGAAAATTAAAACAAAGATTTGATTATGGCTTAAGAAATTGCATTAGAATCATACCCGGATTACATAACGTGCAATAATGCAAATATGAAAGTGTTTGAACAACAACTAAGAATATCAACAATCTTCAAAACCCTTTATAATTTGGCCTGAATGTCCCTTCAAACTGATTATCGATTGAACCTTGAAAAGTTTGTAAACCCTTAAATGATGATCTCCGGGAAATCAATGAAGCTCTGTAATAATCTTTGTATGAGACTATCTCTTAGAATGCCCTTGGGTGATCTTCCACAATTGTAGACATTGTCCTCTCTGAGGGTTTTCGTCCTCAAAAAGCTTGAATCTTCAAACCAGCAAACCCTGTTGCTCAAATCACTCTTTTTTTGCAAATAAACAATGAATAATAAAAAATGATATCTTTTTCCCTTTTTATTCTTCTCCCAATTTCCAACGCCAACTTTTGCAATTAGGCTTTTGGAAATAATATTAAAATGTTGCTTTTAATATAATTGAATTTTAATAAAATATTTCATAAAGTACTATTAAAATAATAATGGTTTATTAAAAGTCGCTTTATTTCCCTTATAACACCAAATTATAAAGTTACTTTATTAAAAGTCACTTTATAACATTAAATTGTAAAGTCACTTTAATAATTAATATTATTAAAGTAATTTGACTTTAATAACTTAATTAAATTGTCAACTCTCCGTAATAATCTAACAATAACCCCTAAGCGCGATCCAAACACAATTTCGAACTGTTGGCGTGGTGACCATTGATCCTGGTATAACTTACTATAAATAGTAAGTATGAACACTGCACTCTAGAACTGCCTCCGTAAGGCCTATCATCCAAAATACTAAATCATTGAGTTGTATATGCTAGAATGGATACCCAAGCTTGCTGATGAACCACTGAACACTCTCAAAAGGGTCCCTTGAACATCTCATTAAACTACGAGGACAAAATAGTAGGCTAACCACTGCAAGGATACAAATCTTGAAAATAGGGGACATTACAGTTTTGGATTGTAAGGCAAGGTAGGAAGGTAGGAACAATCTTGAAACTTCGACAAACACAAAATCATTAAGGAAAACGCCAACAGGAGCCCAAATTTAGAATTTTATGGATTTTTGCATCTTTGGACATTTAGGGGACCCATTTTGGACATTTTTTTGCACTTTTGCAAAGTTCATGAACTCGCGAACTTTGTGACATTACAAACTTGGTGACCTTTTCTACCTTTGCCACATTTTCACAAAGTTCGCAAACTTGCGAACTTTGCGACCTTTTCAAACTTTGCGATTCTTTCCCTTTTTCCTTTGTCGGGGTTTTGGGAAATTGGGGAAAGGGTGGAGGGATGGAAAGCTGTGAAACTATGAACACTTAGAAGAAATTTGATGAAGACTTAAAGGAATGTCAGGATGCCAGATTTTCAAGGAATAAGAATTTTGATGAAGACTTAAAGGAATTTGGGATGTTGGATTTTCAAGGAAGGCATGACTAGGTGACAAGTCCGAGAAGGATGGAGGGATTTGAAACTTTGACAAAACACTTGGACAAGTTTTCACAAGGACTTCAATGGAGTTTTGGATTGGAAGGAGAGGTATGAAGGTAGGAACAATCCTAAAACTTTGACAAACACAAAATCATTAAGGAAAATGCCAACAAGAGCCCAAATTTAGAATTTTATGGATTTTTGGATCTTTGGACATTTAGGGGACCCATTTAGGATGTCTCAGATCAGTTATAAACAATGGGTCAAATGAGGCATGAAATGACAACAGTACCAATTGTATGTTACCAACCACAAATCACTAGAAGAAGGCTCTACCCAACTTGATCTACACAAGAAATCCTTCTTAATAATGCACATTACATTCTTTATCATGAACATATGTTTACCATTCATAAATGTGCTTGACATAAGTTGAGGGTTGCATCTACTTGATAGATTACTAAAAATGCATTGGAATATGGGAAAAATTTGCACCGTACCCTCTTAAAATACAAATCTTATGGATTGATGTATTACCTCTTAAGATAAGGGTTTTATTAGTACCTCAATGCTAGTCATACAAGTTGAAATAATCTTCTACTCTAGATTTATCAACATTTTGCAGTCTCATTCATATTCTACAATAGAACAAGCCTACTAGCTATCGTATAGTGTTTAATACAACTAATTGACACAACACATAAGAAGATAAGTTTAATCAATGCCATATTTAGTATTTATTGAAAATTTTGTACAACAGTACATATCATATGAGTGAATCCTTCATCCTCAATCAGGTCTATTCCAACTAATGTTATCAATGGGTGCTCTCTTGCTAACATGGTAAGGCCTGCCACCACTACGATATAGTATTATAGATCACTGAGATGTCAAGAATCAAAGTCACATATTGAAGCTCCTTAACAAGGACCTCTATCACAAAAATTGTGGACATCTAGTCCCTTTAATCAAGGGCTAAATAATTAATACAAGAGATGTGATCAGTAACTCAGTTACATCACATATATGAAGCAACATGGTTCAATCATACATACATCCAAAATAGGATACCAACATATGACAAGTAGCTCACTTCAAATTCCTCCCCATGATAATTAGAGGTAAATGATACAAATCTGAATGTTATACATGAGATTACAGCAAGGCCATCAATAGCTCAAACTTGATGAAGAATTATATTTCAACAATGTAGATATTGAGATCTTATACATATTCATCTAACATAAAAGAATGTTGCATCCAAAGACATAAGCCTGACCTAATGGAACTAGGGTTGGGGTACAACCTAACATAGCAACGAAGGTCTTCAAGTTCACTAAACCCCCTCTTAGCTCCTCATTGATCTAACGTCAATCAAATCATTTCTCACCTTGTGATCATATTGCATGATTAGTGGTTCCTTTCATAGCCAATTTCTTAGCTAGTTAGCAGGTCATACATGTGAAGAGCATATTTGGTCTACAAAAGAAAGCCTTTACTTGGTTGTTTTACTCCACTAAGTGGAAACCACGAGGAGGGTATACACATGTAAATATTCTGAGCATGCAAGTAAATCAGCCCTTTGGTTTGATCCTAGGTGCATGGTAATCTTTATCCATCTATCATAAATATCCCCCAAGTTGCAGTTTTTCTAATATATTCATTCTATATCTGGAGGACTGTTAGCTTTGGATGCTAGGAGAGCATGTGGGAATACCCTGCTTCTTCTCAAGATTATTCAGCTGGCCCTTTTCTTGTAAGGTGATCACTAGATTCTATATTGGCCCATTTGTAGTGGTTAACTAGGCCTTGTCTATAAGGTTGTTTTCCTGGATTCGTCAGGAGTTGTTTCTGTCAGTGAGCCTCTATTAGCTGGGTGTTTCTTATTTTGTGGCATTTGTATATTCTGACTTCTTTGGGCTTCACCTATTTGGTTTTAGTGCCATCTTTTTTAGCTTCATGTCTTCCTAGTTCTAATTTTGGATACTTTATTTTTGGTTCTGGAGTTCCTTACAATTCTTCTGATTAACTATTGTGACCTGCTATACTTTTGAGTCCAATTGGCTTACTTTGATCTTTTGTGGATATTAATATAACTATTTTTTGCACCATGGTCCCTAGCGCATTTTTCATAGATCTGGTGGTGATTAATATGCTTTTGTGTGTGATATCATCTATATTTTTCTATCACAGGTTATAAAAATTGGAGATGCTGAAGCAGATGATGTGATAGCTACTCTAGTAGATCAAGTTTTGCAAAGAGGACTGAACGCCGTTATTGCATCTCCAGATAAGGATTTCAAGCAATTGATTTCTGAAAATGTGCAACTACTGATGCCAAGACCAGATCTTAAACGCTGGTCCTTCTATACCTTAAAGCATTACAGGGCACAACATAATTGTGACCCTAGTACTGATTTAAGCCTTCGTAAGTTGCTTCTCCAATTATGTGCTTTTAGTTTGAATTGAATGTACTGACAGGTACTTTACTGCTTTTGAGTATAAAGTATGAAGACACTTGGATCATGACATAATTTTTACATCGCTAGCCATTTTATTGTGGAGATCTTGGAAAATTCTCAAAAAAGTTATGCTTCAGCCTCCATTTTCAGAAACTCACTCCTCCTATAGATTTAACATATTACAAGGTTCATGTGAGTAAGTATATTCTTCTAAATGCTATTTTAATGTTTAGTATTCAACAGTCAACTGCTACAACATCAAGAACTCCAAGAATGGTAGTTCAAGAGAGGTTAATGGGTAAGAGAAGCTCTCTAAGGACCAACCAAAACCTAGCCCCCACCCAGGAAATTCATTGTGAAGAACATGGTCCAAACCAAGAATAGGGTTATAACATCCACATAACAATATTCACATGGATAACCAATGTTATACATATCCAATTTGCATAATGCATGACACTCTAAATCATTGCATAGGTGTATCACTACATACTTTCTGCTAGTTGTCAATGAATCTGGCAATATGAAGCCAATATACAATTCACTAGACCAAGGTCATTATCCAGAACATGATGCACCACTAATGTCAAGTGGTATACATGCACTTTACAAATGAAAACATGCTACCTTTCACCTGCTACCAAAACAAGAATACACAAAATCCAAGTTTGACTTTCAGCAAAGACACATAAAGCTACCCAGTTCCATTTTAAATCCGAGGGATGCAATATAATCATCAACCCTTCATTTATGGGTTTTACAACAATGTATTCAACACACAAAGGCTATCATTACCTTAGATTAGTGGTCTCTAATACTGCAATCCATCAATAAAGTGAACAAACATTGCTGTTAAATAGAATCTTTGATAAATAAATATTAAAATTACCAGAAAAATGGCTTGCATGCAGGTAATGATCCTTTCATGGTTTCAATTATACCTTTATTTCATAAAATAACAGTTTACAGTGAATTCAACAATACTCAACAAATATACAAGTTGAAATCATTTTCTTTTGAACCCTACCATTCGTTCAGATGTTTCAAGATTGATTGCATTTTCTAACAATTGAATTCAGAGCAAAGCAATCAACAATTTCATTATTGAGCAGCAACGATAAGTACAAAGAGAGTAATTGGTAGATAACCAACCAAGCTATGCATACCTCACCAACTGCCCAATACAACCTGAACCTACTATAAACATCTACTATGGCTATAATTTATGCTAAAACATATTTGTGAACTATTATGAACATATTACAATAGTTTTATAATGTGTTATTATAATACCACCCCTTACCTTATTACATCATATGGTGAAGAGAACAAATCAAGAAAGTTCGAACAGCGTTGAGCTTCACCATTGCAAGAGATTTGGTAAATAGGTCAGCACATTGCTCTTAAGTGGATCAATACCAGAGTTGGGTATGTTGTTGTTGGACATGTTTGTAGGTGTAGTGGCATTGAACCTCAATGCGTTTTGTGCACTCATGAAAATAGGACTCTGAAAAAGCTTCAACACACTCTAATTGTCACAAAACAAAGCTATAGGAAGTGTCTCAGGAACACCCATGCCTCTCAAAATGTGACATAACTGTATTGCCTCACAGACAACTCTGATTGTGGTGCAATATTCTACCTTTGTGGAAGAGTGAGTAATAGTGGTTTGCTTTTTGCTCCCACATGATACCAAACCAGATCCCAGAAAGAAAATCAAGTCTAAAGTAGACTTCTTGTCATCCATATAACCTGCATAGTCCACATTTGTGTATCCTTGCAAAGAAAAATTTGTAGTCCTTTTGTATTCTAGGCCATATTCCACTATACCAAGGATGTATCTCAAAACACGCTTTGCTGATTTCCATTTGGCAACCTTAGGTTGCTGCATAAACCTAGAGATATAGCTAACAACATAGTTGATATTGGGTCTGGTGTAGGTTTGGGAAACGAGACTCACAATCAATTGGCTATAAAGAGTAGCATTCACTTGATGTGATGGATCATTGCAGGAAAGTTGCAATCTTGTATCCATGGCGGTTGACATAAGTTTGCAATCTTCCATTCTAAATTTCTTGAGCAATGTCTTGGCATATTTCATCCAATAGATAGAAATCCAATTTTTTTGTTGTCACATTTCAAGACCAAGACAATAATACAGGAGCTTGAAATATGTCATGTCGAATGATTGTTTAAGATCATTCTTTGTTGCTAAAACCATTTGTGGAGAATTCCCTATGATAAACAGATCATCAACACATGCAATCAAAATCACAATCTTCCTCTCTTCCTCTTTGAGGTAGAGATTGGGATTTTAGTTAGTGTATAATGACTATTATTATGTTTTGATAATATGGGTTATCCGACTATGTATTAATTGTTTGTCGGCTTTGAGTAGTTATAAGCGTCGGTTGGTCAATAGATTCCTCTTGACAACCATGAGGTTTTTTAAATAAATTGTGTATTGTCAAGGAAAGGAATATGATCTAGTCGTATGTAAAATGCCCTGCTAATTTTGACTCAAAAAAAAATTGTTATTCAATGCCTTGTCTGTCTACCAAACATCTACCTTGGATGCCACTTTGACTGATATAATTTTCTGCTTATGGCCTTCCCTTAAATCTGACTGCTTTGGTGTCTCACTTGTTTGGTTTGAAGGGAGCTGGTTCTTTCACACAGCGTCAATATTATTATACCATTGTAAGATCCTAATCTGTGCTTTGTATTTTTCTGTCCTGTCTGGATTTGCCTTTGTTCTGATAACTTCTTTTCTGATTTCAAGTAGATGAGGTTTATGTATTCAAAAGTAAGCATATGACGATTTTACCATATTAAGATGCACAGAAATTTATATCAGATAGTAACAGATTGTGTGTGGCACTACCCTAAACATAGAAGGGTCTGATATGCACCAGGAACTGCTCAGAAGTTATTTGCAGACCTTATATAAAACAGGAATCATGCCAGAATTCTAAAATAATGCGTTTATATCCTCAAGACCCATGACCATTATGGATTCGCATATTCAGAAAGTCATTTTCAGTTTAACAAATAGACTTACCCAACTCAAACAATGCTCATACAGACAACCCAAAAACTCCGAACTGTACAATATACTGAGAGGGTTCTTACACTAGCAGAGATGGTATTGGAGCATTTATCCTATTTCCAAACTTATAGAACTAGTTGACTAATGAGCAGAAGCATTAAAGTGATTGTATTCAGCTTTGACTATAAGATTTCCTGATATTTGCAAGAACAGAAAATACAGGTACAGCAGTATGGCTCGAGCAACACACTCATAATTTATCACAAATATTAATTATTGCTGTCAACACAAGAACTACAAGACTCAGCAAATAAGATGGCTCAGACCTGGTTACAATCCGTCTCCATTCTGAAGGTGAAGAGAAACGACCTCAGCATGCTCCAGAATTTGTGTCCAACAGTCAAAACCTCCTTTGGTGATAAGCACGCCTTCCACAAATGGAACGCCCAGCCCTAAACATTCCAGACGTCCTCCTTAAGACGTGTCTCCAGTAGCCATGACCCGCTGTGGAAGAAAGGATGTCGTCGCTTCCCTTCTGTAATCACGTCCTTTATAAGCTCGCCCAAAAATGATACGCGTGTGCTTGCTTCTGTCCCTTAAATCTGTGAATAGAATGTCCACTGTTATGCAAGGATAAACGCCTTCTCTTCTGCTCGATAACTACATCAAAGTCGACCCAAAATGGTAGCCACGAGTTCAGTAAATGTCACCAAGAATCAGAAACGAGATCACATGAAGGCTCGATTCACTCACTGCTCGACCTCTCCACAATGAAATCTGTAAAATCTTCAAAAATCTTGCTAGGGCAGATATTCCACAGCCGAAACAAGGTGCTAGGGTTTCAACCCACGTTCAAGGGAGTTCGCTCTTTGTAGAGGAAGAATATTTGTCCAAAGTTTTTCAAAAGTTGAAAGGTGCGAATGAATCCTTCATTTCCCTTTTTCATCTTTCAAGAAAGGCCCGACAAAATGACCTTTTTCCTTCTATTGGCTCAAACAAATAATAAAGTGACTTTTGTATAGTCTCTTAAAAATAAACATTTCCATAAGTCACTCTAGTGAAATTTCATAAAGTCACTTTACCCATAATGATTTAATTAATTATTTAATATCACCTTTAGAGAATAATTTTTGCAACTTAGGTAATAATTAAATAATTAAATAAATGACTCCCTGACTTCATCAATTGCCTTCGGGAGTTGAAAGGAAATGAAGCATTCTGAGCGGCTAGCTGGGTGGGGACATTACAGTCCTCCCTTCCCGAAATTGCTTGTCCTCAAGCAATTGCAAACTCGGGTGTTGTAGAATCAGCTCATTCTCCCATGTGGCATCCTCAGCTGGTAAATCCTTCCATCTCACCAAATACTCTTTCACCACCCTATTCCTCAATCTTCTCTCTCGTGTGTCTACAATCTCCTCAGGGACTAGGACTAAATGTCCCTCCTCGTCCAATGGTGGAAGCTCTGAAGAAGAAGTAACCTGCTGACCGAGTGCCTTTTTAAGGCATGAAACATGAAATACATTGTGAATCTTGCTGCTTTCTGGCAGTTCCAACTCGTATGCTACTTCTCCAACCCTCCTGATAATCCTATATGGTCCATAGAATCTGGGCTTAAGCTTCTCGGCTCCGCTCTTCTTAAGAGAAGACTGTCTATAGGGCTGCAAGCGAAGGTATACCAAATCACCCACCTCAAAACTACTCTCAATCCTGTGTCATCAGCATATGTCTTTTGCTGATTCTGTGCCACTTGTAGGTTATCCTTGAGTGCTCTCAAGATGTCCTGACTCTCCTGAATCCAATCCTTGGCTTTGGGAGCCCTGCTGTCACCAAAAGCCATCTCCATAAATGAAGGTGCATCATACCCGTACAAGGCTCTGAAAGGACTCATCCCAATGGACATATGATACGTGGTATTATAACAATACTCCCCCAAGTGCAACCACTTAATCCAGGCCCGCTGTTGCCCTGCAATGTAGTTGCGCAAGTACCCCTCAATCCATTTGTTCACAATCGCTGTCTGACCATCTGTCTGAGGGTGATAACTCGTGCTCGGAGTCAACTCAGTACCTGCCAATCTAAACAACTCCTGCCAAAATGCACTCATGAATCTACTATCTCTGTCACTGACTATGTTCCGGGGTAGCCCATGCAACCTAAAGATCTCCCTGAAAAATAACTCGGCCACCTGTGGTGTCCTGTACTCAGTTGGAATAGCAAAGAAGTGAGCGTACTTCGTCAACCGATCCACCACCACAAAGATACTATCTCTCCCGTGCACCTTAGGTAGACCTGTGATGAAGTCCATAGAAATGCTCTCCCATTTCTGCTCTGGGATAGGCAATGGCTGAAGTAATCCTGCCGGATGTGTATGCTCTGTCTTGTTCTGCTGACAAGTCACACACTCCCTAACGTGTCTCAGTACATCATCTTTGAGGCCCTTCCATGTGAACCTCTCCCTGACCTGTCTGTAAGTTTTGAAGTAGCCCTGATGGCCTGCTAAGGGAGTGTCATGAGAGGCTTGCAATATCCTCTCCTTCAGACTAGATTCTGGTACCAAGTAGATACTGTCTTTGTAGTAAATAACATCGTCCACTACTCTGTACCTATCATCCCGAATTAGTCCATCCATCAACTCACAAGCAAACTGGTTCTTGGAGTACTCCACCAACAAGAGGGACTTCCAATCTGCAGAAATCTCCGAAAGTGAGCACGCTGAAGGTCTCCTGGAAAGGGCGTCTGCCACGACATTCTTCTTTCCCTTCACATACTCTATATCAAAGTCATATGCCTGCACCCTACTGACCCACTTCTGTTGTCTCTCATTCAAATCCCTCTGCTCCAAGAAGTACCTGAGACTATTGTGGTCGGTCCTCACCACAAACTTCCCTCCAACTAAATACTGTCTGAATTTCGCCAAGGCATGCATAATGGCGAGCATCTCCTTATCGTAGATGGAGTATAGTCTCTCTGGTCCCCTCAACTTACGACTCTCAAAAGCTATGGGGTGTCTGTTTTGCATCAACACCGCTCCTATGCCCTCACCTGAAGCATCACACTCCAAGACAAACTGTAACAACCCGACCCTTCGGTAAAATAAAATTTCGATAAATTACATCCCAAAAGTAAGTAAACATGTTAACATGTTATTGCAATAGAATTTTTTTCTTTTCTTTTATTGATAAAACGTGAACAAATTGTCATGTTAGTTTACAATAAAGATTCCATTTCAATATAAAACTTCACAATACATGAAACAAGAATACATACCTTATCTATCATAGCTCCAATGAGCTTTAAAACAAATAGTAGTAAGAAGGTCCAGGAGATCGTCCTTTCAAATCTTGGTACATCGGCCGCTTGCTGTGGAGGAGAAACATCACTCGGGCGCTTTTCCGCCAACCACGGACTTATAATGCGGTTCCCCGCACACCTATCGTTAGATAGATGGCCCTCCCTTCGAAGAAGAGATTGGTAGGGCATCCTTTAACGAATACCAACTGAGCATAGTGCTGTGTCCTACACAACTAGAACCTTGCTATTACACAATCTCGAACTAGTACTCGGATCACAATGAACTGACAGTGTAGTCTCAACTAACTCACGTCTACGTGGCAGTCGTACGTTTCACTACTTTGGCCAAAGTATTATCATTCAGTACTTCGAATGAAGGTCATCTATCATAAACACTACTCAGGGCCGATTTGCATTAAGGCTTTCTTACACTATGCGTAGGTTAGTCCTTCCGGGGTAGTGCGTACCCTAGACCTCCTACATCACGCTAAACTACTAGAAATGAAAAGCATAACAAGTAACTCAAAGTCCTCTCCTTTCCTAGAAATCAATGCCTAGGAGTTTACACAAGCTTCACTAAGTTAACCTTAATGACTTAAGCTGAAAATTGTTACTTGACTCGATGCTATCATTCCCGTCCTAGTATTTAGTACCTACTTAAACATATACTCTTCATATGGAGTTAATATTAAGCAAACACTTTATAATGTATCTAGGTTTCCAGTGTAGTTGTACACTAATGCAAGCAATGCATACAAAAGAAAACATACAATACTATTACTTAAATTCCACAGCCTTATCTTTGATTATGAATTCTAAGAGCAAATCCTAATCTTTGCAAGCATTAAAGAATAGTACAAAATATCACATTCTTATCCTTGTACATTTAGTAAACAGGAATTCAGCCCTTGATCAGAAACTCTTCTATAGTATGAACGAATAGAATGCCTATTGAACTTTAGAAGTATATTAGAATGGAATAAGAAGGTGAATAACTTGCCTGATATTTATAAAAATACTCTTATGTAGATGGTGATTTAGATTGAATCTGAAGCTCCTTTTTCCTTCAGTCAAAAGATCTCCAGCCTTCTTGTTATTGACGGAGAACTTTCAAACCAGAATGATGGATAATCTCTATCCTTTAATGTTAAACTCAAAATTGATGACTGGCAGAAATGAATAATGCAATGATACTCTCAGATATGATGAATACTCTCACAGCTGAAATTACTCCCACACACAGTAAAATAATCAGAAAAGAAATGTTCTCCAGATGAATTCGCACACAAAAGCTCAACTCAGAATTTAGCAAAAGGCGTGATTTGAAGAATGAAGTAATGTCCTTTATATAGGGTCCCTGCTCAACTAATTTGCTATTAAGAAGGTAAGAAAAATGCCAGACATCTACAAAATATTTCAAACTTGCAATGTGGCGAATTAAGGAGGTGATTTGACCTTCTAAGATGACAGCAATTTGCAGAATAAATCAACTCACATGGCGGATTTTGACAGCTCAAGACGTTCTCCAGATTTTAGGTTATTTTGAAGCAATTAAAACAGGAAGTTCGTTTCAGATGAAAGGGTCAAGGTTATGATGTTCCCACGTCACCATTTCGGGCCAAGAGATTAGCATTCGACCATTTCTCAGTGACCAGTTCTTTGCCCCCGCGTTTCTGACGCGTTTTTCTTCATACGCGCGACTTTCCCAGGCGGTTTTTATGCGTTTTTCAAAGAAAACGTGTTTTCTGCCTTTTTAAATGTTTATAAATTCGATTCCTCTTGTTTTAATAATCTCAAACAAAATGAAATCTTCAATTATTTTCCATTCGAAATTGCTTCTCATAGATTAATATGTTTCAAATAAAGCTTTAAATAAAATCGATATAAAGCCTAGGTTCGATACTCATTTTTATTCAAAAATTTCCTTCTACTAAATATTGCGCATTATTTATCCTTTTTGAAATAAAGCCCAATGCATTATTTATCCTTTAAACATTTGCAAATATTTTCTCCAAAAGATATATAAATATATTTATTTATATTTTTAACTCATTAAATATATATATTTATATATTTAACTCTATTCATTTTCCAAAGGATATATAATATATATATTTAATTTTATTGTATTTAATATATTTATAATATAGTTTTAATCTACATCATATATATCTATGTATATATCAAGTTTAAAATAAACTTATATACATAAATGTATATCCTGTAAAAACTTTATTATATATAATACTAAATATATAATTATATTTAATAATATACAAATATACCCGTATACATTTTTATTTTTCAAAGTACGTATACTGCGAGCCAGTCAGCATACTTTCATTATACGTACCCATGTATATGTGTATATAGGTGTATTATTAAATTCAAAGGCTAAGATTAAACATTATTAATTTCACCATAAACACTAGGTAGAGTGTGTACATATATATATACCTGTGTATACGTATGTATGCGTACATACATGTCGACACATGTGTACGAGCATATCCGTCTGCTTAACATACACATGTATTGATATGTCTGTACATATAAATACATGTTTACAATGTATAGATGTATGTGCGTTCCCAATCAATCATTAACTCATAACATTCACCTCATTCATACTTGGGTCATGGTATAGCAAGTCTGACGTTTAAACAATCACATCTCTTAAACATAAAGAAGTGAATTCAGAACCTTAAGGTCAATTAGACAAGTCTATGGATGACTTACCGTTATCTCGACAAACAGACTTGGCTTACTCAATCTATAGTATGTGTGTGTATGCTCAATTTGGTAATTGTTACTGTTTACCCGACCAAGTTCTTCCCCGAATGATGTCTCTCCTCTGTCCGGAGGAACAGTCTTCATACCTGCGCACCATGACATGACATCGGCAGTCATATGCTCATAAAAAGGTAAAAACATCTCACAAGTTAGAATAACATTATTCTATAATTCTATGCAACATTCATTCAAAATTACATCAATTGAAGTAACAATCAAATGAAACCATCATTTAAATAGAATGCCATTATTGATAACAAAAACATCATTGTTTTATTCACTATAAAGATTCAAACATTACAATCAATTTCCCTATGCAATAGTAGCTAAAAAGTCGGGATGTAACACAAACGGCTGTGTGAAATCAGGAAGTGCCAGTACTGGACAACTACTCATCACCTCCTTGAGCTTATCAAAAGCTCGTTGAGCATCCTCTGACCAACTGAATGCACCTTTCTTTGTCAAATCTGTCAAAGGTGCTCCCAATTGTGAAAATCCCCTCACAAACCGCCTATAGTAACTGCACAATCCAAAGAAGCCTCGCAACTCTGTGAGTGTCCTAGGTGGTGGCCAATCGAGTATCGCCTGTATCTTTTCCTGATGGACCTGTACTCCCTCTGCACTTATCACATGCCCCAAAGACAATATCTCTCTAAGGCCAAATTCGCATTTTGAAGCCTTAGCGTAGAGTGACTGCTCCTCCATGATACTCAAGACCTCATCCAGATGTCTCAAGTGCTCCTCCAAAGTCCGACTGTAGATGAGCAAGTCATCAAAGAACACCAATAAGAATTTACGCAACTGCTTATTGAATATATGATTCATGCAGGATTGAAATGTGGCAGGTGCATTTGTCAAACCAAATGGCATGACCAAGAACTCATAGTGCCCATAATGACAACGAAATGCTGTTTTGTGTATGTCTTGTTCCCTGACCCTTATCTGGTGATACCCTGAACGAAGATCAATCTTCGAAAAATACACTGCCCCATGAAGCTCATCCAACAACTCATCTATCTTGGGTATAGGGTACCTGTTCTTGATGGTTTTCTTATTAAGAGCTCGGTAATCGATGCACATCCGCATGGTTCCATCCTTCTTCTTCACCAAGACCACAGAAGAAGCGAATGGACTGGAGCTCGGTCTAATGTGTCCCATCTCAAGCAATTCTTTGATTGCTTTCTCGATCTCATCCTTGAATTTCTTAGGATGACGATAAGGGGTAGTGATTACTGGTTTGGCCCCCTCCTCTAACTCAATGGTATGCTCAAAACCACGATCGGGTGGTCTCCCTGGAGGTATCTCTCCAAAAAATCTATCATGTTTACCCAATAGCTCCTGAATGTCAACATGATATGGCTGCCCTGAATCTAAAGACTCTTTGGTGGTGATCAAACACTCAGCTGCCCAAGCTATGTCATCATGCCGAAAAATGCTCTCCATGCGTCTAGCAGACACAACCTTGGTTGATCCATTAGTCATGCCTCTAAGCACCACTCGCTGCCCCTCTGTTGTCCTGAACTTGAGTTCCATGGTCTGAAAGTTCTGAGAATATTTCCCTAATGAGTGTAACCACTGAATCCCAAGTATAGCATGAGTGTCACCCAAGTCCACCACATAGAGTCATCTGGAGCTGTGTAATTACCCAAGGTAATAGGCAACTGTGAAATCCTCCGAGTGCATCTCAATTTATAGCCATCTACCACCATCACATTAAATCCTTCAAAGTCCTCAGCGGGTAGCATCTGTTTTTCAACTAGGGCTGCATCAATAAAGTTGTGGGTTGCCCCACTATCAATCAACACACATATGCGATGTCCCTGTAAAACTCCTCTAACTCTAAAAGAGTTGAATCTAGGAGTGCCCGATAAGGTAGCAATGATACCACTCTTACCCTCTCCCTGAGGCTGCTCCTCATCTGAACTGCTGTCATCACTATCCTGAGAAGGATCGTCATCACTGCTATCATCCTCTGACACAACCTCAATAAGGTGAGCTTTGCCTTTCCCTAGGCAACGGTGTCCTGGTTCCCAACGTTCCTTGCAATGGTAACAAATTCCCTTAATTCTACATTCCTTGCGATACTCCTCATCTGGATCACTTTTTTTGTTTCCCTTTTTCTGAAAAGACTTCTTGCCCTTGTTTTTTTGAGCAACGAAGGGTTTAGAAAAGGTTTTGTTGTCTGGTGTGGAGAACTCCATGTCTCTCGCTCTAGTGATCGCATCCTGTAGGGAATCAGATTTAAAAGCCTTAATCCAACCACGAAGTGGTTCAGAAAGACCCTCAATAAAGAGCATAACCAACCTCTGCTCTGAAATATTTGTCACCATAACTGCCAATCGCTGAAACTCTGAAATATAGGTATCTACTGATCCATTCTGTTTAAGTTGTGCTAACTCACGGAAATGAAGCTCTGAATCCCTCTGATCAAACCTGTCCATAATTTTCTGTGTGAACTCCAAATAGGAAGTGATGTTGGCATGCCCTAAAGTAACAAGCCCATGATACCACCACTCATGCGCCTCGCCGTCCAAATGTAGCGTAGCATACTTAATAGCCTCTGTCTCCAACATGGGGTTTAGCTGGAAATAGGTGTCCAACTTCTGTACCCATGCTCTGGCTGTGCATTTACTAGACCCGTCAAAGGAAGGAATTGTGAGTTTTCCAACCTTGCATTGTAGATCCTGGTTCTGCTGTCCTCTATTGTTGTTTCTGGGTCTATTCCTATACTTGATAGTGCAAAAATCCGCCAATGACATGGCAGCATGAAATTCATCTCCCAACGATTGATATTCTCTTAAATAATCTGTAAATCCCTCTCCTTGTGCTTGCTGCTCTTGATTTCCAGCAGGCTGTCCTCCCAAGAATTGAGGCATGAGAGGCCTCGGAGTCACCCTACTAGCTGTCCTAGCATGGTTATGTGCTGGTATATTGGTGTTGCTGGCCTCAACATTGTTATCATGACCGTTTGTCCCATTGTTACCATTATTCCTGTCACCCAAGAGCTGGTTTAAGAGCTGAGCTATCTGTTGTTGACCTCTAGCTAGGTCATTAAGGATCTGTTGAGTGCTGCCCTCGGGTATGTCATGCCTATCACCCATGATGTCTTCTTCAGATGATGAATCGGTATCAAAAGGACCAACACGTCTTCTCCTTTCTCTTCTGTATGTTATAAATTCTCGGTTATCAGGATTCATAACATCCCACTACCACACAGGCAGGCAGGAAGCTGGCTCTGATACCACTGTAAAATGCCCTGCTAATTTTGACTTAAAAAAAAATTGTTATTCAATGCCTTGTCTGTCTACCAAACATCTACCTTGGATGCCACTTTGACTGATATAATTTTCTGCTTATGGCCTTCCCTTAAATCTGACTGCTTTGGTGTCTCACTTGTTTGGTTTGAAGGGAGCTGGTTCTTTCACACAGCGTCAATATTATTATACCATTGTAAGATCCTAATCTGTGCTTTGTATTTTTCTGTCCTGTTTGGATTTGCCTTTGTTCTGATAACTTCTTTTTTGATTTCAAGTAGATGTGGTTTATGTATTCAAAAGTAAGCATATGACGATTTTACCATATTAAGATGCACAAAAGTTTATATCAGATAGTAACAGATTGTGTGTGGCACTACCCTAAACATAGAAGGGTCTGATATGCACCAGGAACTGCTCAGAAGTTATTTGCAGACCTTATATAAAACAGGAATCATGCCAGAATTCTAAAATAATGCGTTTATATCCTCAAGACCCATGACCATTATGGATTCGCATATTCAGAAAGTCATTTTCAGTTTAACAAATAGACTTACCCAACTCAAACAATGCTCATACAGACAACCCAAAAACTCCGAACTGTACAATATACTGAGAGGGTTCTTACACTAGCAGAGATGGTATTGTAGCATTTATCCTATTTCCAAACTTATAGAACTAGTTGACTAATGAGCAGAAGCATTAAAGTGATTGTATTCAGCTTTGACTATAAGATTTCCTGATATTTGCAAGAACAGAAAATACAGGTACAGCAGTATGGCTGGAGCAACACACTCATAATTTATCACAAATATTAATTATTGCTGTCAACACAAGAACTACAAGACTCAGCAAATAAGATGGCTCAGACCTGGTTACAATCCGTCTCCATTCTGAAGGTGAAGAGAAACGACCTCAGCATGCTCCAGAATTTGTGTCCAACAGTCAGAACCTCCTTTGGTGATAAGCACGCCTTCCACAAATGGAACGCCCAGCCCTAAACATTCCAGACGTCCTCCTTAAGACGTGTCTCCAGTAGCCATGACCCGCTGTGGAAGAAAGGATGTCGTCGCTTCCCTTCTGTAATCACGTCCTTTATAAGCTCGCCCAAAAATGATACGCGTGTGCTTGCTTCTGTCCCTTAAATCTGTGAATAGAATGTCCACTGTTATGCAAGGATAAACGCCTTCTCTTCTGCTCGATAACTACATCAAAGTCGACCCAAAATGGTAGCCACGAGTTCAGTAAATGTCACCAAGAATCAGAAACGAGATCACATGAAGGCTCGATTCACTCACTGCTCGACCTCTCCACAATGAAATCTGTAAAATCTTCAAAAATCTTGCTAGGGCAGATATTCCACAGCCGAAACAAGGTGCTAGGGTTTCAACCCACGTTCAAGGGAGTTCGCTCTTTGTAGAGGAAGAATATTTGTCCAAAGTTTTTCAAAAGTTGAAAGGTGCGAATGAATCCTTCATTTCCCTTTTTCATCTTTCAAGAAAGGCCCGACAAAATGACCTTTTTCCTTCTATTGGCTCAAACAAATAATAAAGTGACTTTTGTATAGTCTCTTAAAAATAAACATTTCCATAAGTCACTCTAGTGAAATTTCATAAAGTCACTTTACCCATAATGATTTAATTAATTATTTAATATCACCTTTAGAGAATAATTTTTGCAACTTAGGTAATAATTAAATAATTAAATAAATGACTCCCTGACTTCATCAATTGCCTTCGGGAGTTGAAAGGCAATGAAGCATTCTGAGCGGCTAGCTGGGTGGGGACATTACATCATAGTAACTTTGATCCTTGGCTAACCATCTCTGGTCTTCTTTTGTAATACTTTCATTTGCAAATAAAGATATAATTTACTCCTATTTGGTATGCATTGTCATACCTATTATTAATTCATGTATTCATTTTATTAGAATGAGCAGTAAACATTAGGGGCCATTTCCTTAAAAGAAATTTGGTCCAACATAAGAGATTCATGCCCTTATACCTCAATAAAGGCAGTAAGAGACCACAAGGTGGTAAAAACTAAGAGATTAGGCGATCTTTAAGGATTGTAGAGCAAAGGGAACGAAGAAGATTACGAGAAACACTTGAGGGAAATACAACCATACAATTTTCAAGTCGAAGCCCTTCTCAAGAACAAAGGAAAAGCCAAAGCATAAGTTAGAGTTGGAGTTGTAGTCGGGAAGAGAAAAAGACTTCCATGACAAGAAAATACATGAAGGCAAAGTTGTCATGTCCCCTTTTCGATAGCCACCTTGATGAGTGTTTAGCCTTTATTTATTCCTGAAGGCTAAATAGGAGAAATAAGGAAGTATTAAATCAATTATTTATAAAGTTATTTCAATAAAGTAAAATTAAAAGATGACTTTATGTTTAATTAATTTAATAAAGTGACTTAAAATAAAGTATTATATCATAAAGTCACTTAAGGGAATAAAATAATATTATTTCTAGAAGCTTCTTGAAAAGTCATTTAGAAATCTTTATAAGGAGCTGTTGGCTCAACATTTGAGCATGGTTGACTTGAATCTCATTTCTCATTACCAATTTGGTAAGAAGCTGAATGCTTTGCTTGATCGAGGGTTTGAAGACTCTAGATTACTAGGTTCGGTTGTGAAAGATCAACCCTAGCTGGAGTTGTGGAGATATTCATCCAGGGTTTCTATAGGTGCTTCATTGAAGAATTTAGTCAATTGCAATAACTGTTGTATTATTGCAAGGATCTATTTAGTGCAGTAGCTGAGGTATTATTGCACTTGCAAGTTGAATTGATGCAGTAGCTGGTTTATTACTACATTGCACAAGTGTAGCAGCTGGTATTTTGTTGCATTTGTGGGAGATATTTCTGCTAGAGCATTTCAACCAAATTTAATGGTCTTTAGAACAAATTTGGAAAAGCAAAGAAATCTGATTTATTTACAGTTTCAGATATTTGGTGGAATTCGATTTTGAAGATTGACTTTCAATCTTTGAAAAATTCGATCGTGGGAAGGTCATATCGGTTTTGAGGATAAATTGAGACTCACTTGAAGTGTTGCTGTGTAAAGGTATTCGACTTGAAAGGAAATATCAATTTCAGTTTGGATAAATCGAATCTCTACTAAGCCGGTTAAAAACAAATACAAAAAAGGTCAAAATCTACTTTCTTGAAGGCGGGCCTTTGACTTGGAGGGTGAAGATATTAAAATCCATTACATAATATTATTCGTGACTTCAGGAAGGGAAGTTCGAATCATTTTGGAAGCCATCTTATCTTATTTTGCTTGGAGGACGTGGCAAGAGTTGGACTGTCGTGGTAGACAAAGCCTGGCGGATAAGACAGATTTAATATATAAAGGGATTAATAAAGTCTGAAGGACGGGTTGACAAGAATAATACAATAGAGAACAGAAACACTCCTATTGGGTCTTCTAAAAGACAAAGAGAACAATTCTGGGTGCGGCTCCTTGGTAGATGAAAAAGACAAACACGCTAGAGACAAAGAGTTGAATTGTCAAATTATATTCAATTCCATATTTGAAGGAGCAAAGTCATTTTAAATCGATTTACTAGAAGGATTCGACTCTCACTTCGATTCTTGGAGAATCGATATGTCTAGGCGTAGCTAAGTAAATTAAAGTCGGGTTTGGAATTGTCATTTAAAATCTGGGCGCATCCTTCTACCTTGTTAAAGAAATACGATTTTTGGAGATTCTTGTTTTTGGAGAAAAGATGTCTTCCTTCAAGAAGAGTCGGGCGCAGCAGTCTCCTCACATCTGAAAGACGTTTTTTTATCAGCTGGTAAATCATACTTCATAAGTTGGAACACAGTGGTATCTAGATAATAGGGAAGTCTACACTGGCAATTCTGGCACAGCCATCATAAACCAACAGTAGGTCAATCCAATAAGATTTCTTGGAGTTCTGAGGCAAGTCATCATCATGTTGGAAAGTCATTTGAATACTTTCTTTGGAGTCATTTAGTTTATGCCATCTTCATATGCAATCAAAGACACAAAACAAACAATCAAATAGCAATTGAAGAGTTTGAATGACAAGTGTTTGATGAAATGTCCAAGTGCTGAAACTTGAAAATAAGATCAATATTGCAAGGGACTTTATAGTGGTATTAGAGCTAAGAATTCTGCCAGCTTGTTGGGTAGATTGGTCATTGTTCTAGCTAATCATTTGTAGATCAGAATTTCAGTTTGGTTTCATGGCTACCTCTAGCAATTTAGAGGAAGCTTTGATGGAAGCAGTGATTCAACATTAGGATAAAATGATGAAAAAAATGGAATTATGGAATAAAGAATGGGAAAAAGGATTGAAAAATTTGGAAAAGTGGAACAAAGAACAAGAGGCCAACAATATTTTTCATGAGAGGTTGAAGTTTATTGGTGAAAAGCTGAGATAGGATGAGTAGAGGATTTATACATGGCTGAGAGTGCAAGAGAAGCATCGAAATGTACAAATGAAAACTCCCCAACTAGGTTCCAGTCACAAAGGTTGCATTGGAAAAGAAAGATGGTGACTCCCTCGGCAAGTCTAAACGTGGAGAGGCCGAAACTCTCGATTCATAGGCAATGGATCGGAGGATCATGTATGGCATTGTAAAACATGTGAAACAATATGGATAACCAATGGCTAGGATCATAGATCCTATTGGCTTAGATAATTTCTAATGACCTTGAGGGGCATCTCAATTGATTGGTGCACAAACCTTGAACCAACCTTCAAAGTTACATGGGACTTGTTAAAGAAAGAATTTGAAAAATAATTCAAAATTCTCCAATATGACAATGAGATTGTAGCAAAAATATACAAGACGAAGCAAGGGAAGCATGAAAACGTGAGCTTACAATCATAGGCTCAAAGAACTCTTGGTAAAATTGGAAACAAAACTTGTTGATAGTCTATAAAAGCAGTGGTTCATTGAAGGTCTACTTCCGTCTTTGAGAAAAAAATGTAGTACCATCCTTATCCTATTCTGAAGCCTACAATCGAGCAATGGACATAGAAAGTGAAGATAGAATGTCCTTGCACAGTAAAAACAAATAGAGGAAGATGGAAATTCGGATGACAATATTGACAATGAATTAAGAATGGTATAAGTGCTCTTGAGGGACATGCTCTGGATGATGAAAGAATTGAGGGTAGAGAAAGAAACCAACAAGGAAAGTAATGAACTATAGTGTATTGAATGCAAAATTGAGGGGCACACAAAAGGTAACTATCCTAGAAAGATGTTTTGTGAGATTTTCTAAGTTATGGGTCATTCTAGGTTATGGTTTTGGACATTATTTTATGCATTTTCTGCACCCATAAAAAAGAAGAGAACTGTAACGAAGCGAATAGAAAAACAAACACAATCTGTAAATCTTCTCATTGCATGGCATAAAACAAAAAATCTGAGTGACCCTACCAAGGATATAACAGTGATAGAAAGGAAAATTTGGGCCTATTTCATGTCTATTCTTTATCATCTTCTTACTAAGAGCCTTATAGTCGATACACATACACAGTTCCATACTTCTTTTTGACCAGCACTACTTAAGAAGAAAATGGATTGGAACTAGGCTTGATATGCCCCATATCAAGGAGTTCTTTGTTTTCCTTTTCAATCTCCTCCTTATGCCTTTTGGGATGGCGACAAGGGTTGGTAATAACGAGTTTGGCACATTCCTTGAACTCAATCACATGCTCAAAACCTCTATGCGGTACCCTACCAGGAGGAATTTCACCAAGCACTAAACTATGCTTATCAAAAAGTGACTAAATATCAACATGATAGTGTCATTCGTCATCTGTGGAGGCCTTGGTGGAAATAAAGCATTGGGCTGCTCATGCAACTTCACCATGTCTAGAAACAACCTCCATCTTCTTTGTTGAAACTACTTTCAATGCTCCATCAAACATGCCTCAAAGCACCACCTTCTTTCCATCCACCTTGAATTTCAATTCTATTATCTGAAAGTTTTGTGGATCTTTTCCAAGTGAGTGTAGCCATTGAACCCCCAAAACATTTGTTTCACCAATGCCAACAACATAAAATTCATCACTCACTTTTTGATTATCCAACATGAGGTTCATTTAAGATATTTTCTTTGTGCAAGTAATGGTGAAACCATCCATGACCATAACATTGAACCCCTCGAAAGCCTCTACCTCCAAGCCTCTTTAGCCACTAGGCCTTCATCGATAAAATTGTGGGTTGTCCAACTATCAATCAAAACTGTAACTCGTTGTCCCTATAAAACTCCTCTAACTCTAAATGAGTGATACTTGGGAGTACCTAATAAAGTAGCAATGGTGACTCCTCTCAAGGTTCCTCCACTAATTTGTTCCTCTGGTTCAGCTCTTTCCTCATCATATTCACTACTCAAGTCCTCTCCTTTTTCTCCTTCATGATTTGAAATAATCTCGATGTAGTGCACTTAACCTCTACCTAACCATCTGTGCCCTAGCTCCCACAACTCTTTGCATGAAAAACATAATTTTTTCCTTCGCAACTCATTTTTAGCCTCATTTGTCATGCTTTTCTTCTTAGGCCACTCTTTTTGAAAGGGCTTCTTATCTTTCTTTGGTGAGAATGACTTAGGTTGAAATTTTCTTTTAGGTATAGAGAACTCCATATTTCTCACTCTTTTGATAGCATCCTATAATATAGGTGGATCAAAAGCTTTCACCCATCCTCGAAGGGGTTTTGTCAATCCCTCAATGAGCAGAACAATGAGCCTTCTTTGTGAGACATCAGTAAACATCATTGATAGTCTTTGGAAATCTGATACATAGCTGTCAACTAAGCCATTATGCTTCAATTGTGCCATCTCCTTGTAATGTAGCTCGGGAATTTTTTTTAATCAAATCTATCAATCAACCTCTGAGTGAAATCAGCATAAGAATGAATAAGATCATGAACCAAGATTATCATTTTGTGATACCGCCACTCGTGAGCCTCTCCATCCAAATGAAGAGTAGCATGTTTAATTGCTTCATTTTCAGTCATAGGATTGAGCTAGATATATGCATTATTCTTTGCACCTATGCACATGTTGTATATTTACCTTAACCATTGAAAGTGTGTATGGAAAATTTTCCCACCTTGCATTGCAACTCCTGATTTTGACCTCTTTCTCTTCTAGGTCAATTTCTTATCTTCAGCTGGCAAAAATCAGCTAATGACATGGTAGTGTGAAGTTCATTCCCCAAAGATTGGTGTTCATGCAAATAATCACAAATATTTCATTATGATTAGGCTGACCCTCATTACTAGCTTGTTCATCCAAAAATGTGGGCATTAATGGTCTTGAAGATGCACCGCTATCTGCTCTAGTGTTGGGAATATTGTTGTTTAGATTATTTCCAAAATTGCTAACTTCCTCGTGATTATCGTTATTGTTCTAGTAAGATCTATTCATGTTCATATTTTGCATCATTTGAGTAAAAAACTGAGTCATCTGCTACTGCCTTGTAATATCCCTATATAGGAATAATAGAAAAACAACATTATCTCCAAAAATATGCAATAAAAAATTCTGAAATTTTATTTGCAAATAGAAAACCCATCAACAAACTCAGATCTATGCTCAAAATATTTTTCTGATTTTTCTATGATTTTATAGAAGTTTTTGAATATTTCTAAATATGAAAAAGTTACAGAAAATCCACTAAAACTGCCAGAAATTTCAGAAACAGCTTTCATTATTTTTCTTATTTTTTCCTGAGATGAATGTAACCATCAATATATAGTGTAACGAACACACTTGTACAATAAATTTAAAACTTTAGAATTCAATCACAATAAGTAAGAACAATCCCATAATGATAAAATTTTTCTTTTCAAAAACATAAACATGATACATCTTTTGCAACTTTTAATTATTTCATTCCAAATGAAATTACAAAGTAAGAAGAATAATATACATACATAGCCTGAAGGCTTTTGGCACTAATAGAAGCAAGAAGGTCCAGGAGTTCGTCCTGTCAAGTTTTGGATCATCAGTCGGATGTTTGAGGAGGAGAAACATCACTCGAGCGCTTTTCCGCCAACCACAGACTTATAATGCGGTCCCCCGCACAATCATTTTGCAATGAACGGCCCTCCCTTCGAAGAAGAGATTGGTTGGTTATCCTTTAACGACTACCAACTGGACATAGTGCTGTGATCCTACAAAGCTAGATTCCATGCATCCGGCAATTCTTGAACTAGGATGTATTTCGGGATCACGGTGAACTGACAGTGTAGTACTACATCTAAATGGTTCCTTACACTACTTTGGCCAAAGTGTTCACATTCAATGAAGAATGTAGGTCATTTGTCACTTACACTAGCCAGGTTCAACTTGACTTGAGGCTATCTTATTCTACGCGTAGGTTGGTCTATCGGGGTAGTCCGTACCCTAGACTTCCTACAACAATCTAACTACTGGAACGGAGAACATTTTAATAAGATCCTACAACCAACACCCTCATACAGGATACTCTCATCCTAGGGGGTTCATTAACTTGACTAAATTAATATCTAGTTGTGACTTGTAGCTCATTAAATGCTCTCGATTCATTCCTAGTATTTATTAGCTATTTACAAGCATATACTCCATATACGGAGTCAATACAATTTATGCAGTTTTCTTTTTGATGCCTAGTGTAATCCGTACACTAATGAATGCAAAAACCAATAGAAGAGAACATGCAAAAATCATCCTATTTCACATATTATCTTATGCTGACAAACATTAATCCTTACATATTCATTTCTAAGTAAATCAGCTTTCAGTCTCAGCTCTTTTCAGTCAAAGGACAAGACACAGACTTACTTCTGAATACATGAATTATAGAAAGCATAGAAAGGAAAAGATTGACATGCCTGGTAAGAGCTTACTGCCTGGCAAGAGCTTTCCTTAGAATTTTGGAGAAAGAGTAAACTTCTTCTCTTTGCCTACCACCAAATGATTTCCAACTGGCTCTGTAGCAAATTCCCAATTCAGCAATTTGACAGTTCCAAGCTATTGTTCTCAGACTCTGAGAGTGCTTCTCTCAACACAAACATAATAGCTTTCTTAACAACTAAAGACTAAAGTCTTTCTTAAACTAATGGTGAATTCCCTCTCAACTGAAAAATGCTCCCCTCTCTTGATTAAACAGAACAAATTTCTTGATTATATTTTCGTGTGTTATGAATGAACATTCGCAGGTTTATATAGAGTTGGAAATTTAACTGTTTCCTCTTTCTATGGTGCCAGTGCTGCCAACGGAGCTTGGAAAGCTTCAAAAAAGAAACATGTTGCTTATTGGAGAGGGTTTCGACCTCCATTAATTGATAGCAGTGATATATTAACATTTCACACATGTAAGGTTTGTAAAATCGTGACACCTCCAGGTTTTAGCGCGATTCTACAACAATGGATAAGTGACGAATTAAAACAAGACTATTTCCCAGTTTGAATGGCGTCCACATCCTCATTTAAGCTATGCATGAATTTACTCGGCCGTTTTCAGTTGCTTGGCCAGGTCGTTTGATTCTTTCTGTGCGTTTTCACTTCATCTGCCATTTTAATGGGCATGAACTCCTATTTTCGCATTTTAATTTCTTTTCCACCATTTTGATATAGTTCTAAAGAAATATTTGAATTGGGCGAATTAACAAAGATATTGGATTCAATATAGAAGTCAAAACAATTTGATTTCGACTTTTCAAAAGAAATACACATTTTTTAGAGAAAAACGTCATGCTTCCAATTTCGTGATTTAGTTTCATTTCTCTAATGAATATTCAATAAAATGCTCAATTAAACTTCATTTAATTTTCCATTCTATTTTAATAAATATATCGATATATATATATATATATATATATATATCCTTATTATATTAAAATATTTATACAATATAGTTTTAGTTTACATTATATATTTATGTATAATTATTTAAATTAATAATTTAAATAATTTCATATACATATTTATTTTTTGTAAAGACTACATTATATACGTATTTTAATATAATATTAAATATATAAATATATTTACCTTTACACCTATACATGTATATACATTTACATTTTAGATTATACGTACGTATACTGTGAGCCAGTTAGCATACTTTCACTATACGTACTCATGTATATGTATATATATGTGTATATGTAAATTCCGAGGTAATATATCGTCATAGAATATGCAAACAAGAAGTTAGTTGTGGACACGTATACATGTATATATACTTGTATATCTACTTTATGTATAAGTATTCATAAATACACTTATATTGACGCACACGTATGGCATATCCATTTGCTCTAATACGTTGTATCGATATGAATGTACTTGTGGACACTTGTGCATACCGTATCTATATGTATAACTACATATACACATGCCAACCTCTAACAAGAAACATTATACCACAAAGGATTATACTGGCAAGCATCACTTATTTACACACTCAGAAGAAGATACGACTCCTAATGATACTAAACAAGCCTACAGATGACTTACCCTTAACTTCAACAGAGACTTAGCTTACTTAGTCTATAGTATGTGTGTGTATGCCCAATTGGTATTCGTTACTGTTTACCCGACCAAGTTCCTCCCTGAGTGATATCTCTCCTCTGCCTGGAGGTAAAACCTGTTTCCTGCACATCATGACACGACAACGGGAGTCATTTGCTCAAAACCAAGGCAATATACATAAAGCATCGTAGAAAGTTAGAACAACATTATTCTATAACTTAATATGCTACTTTCATTCAAGAATTACATCAATAGGAGTATCAGATAATGAGACAATCATTAGGATACATTCAATTTGATCACAAGAACAATTGTTTTATTCATCAAAAAGATTCAAACATTACATTGTACTTCCTATGCAGTAGTAACTATACAATCGGGGTGTAACATATAGGTTAATGCCCAAATACCTCAGAAAATGCCTTCAAAACCCTAGTTGCCCTTACCAAAACCCTCATAAAATCAACACTAGGTCTATTCCAGTTGTCCTTTTTTGTTGCTATCTTCAGTGATGCTTAGTCAAATACCCGCTTACTTTTTTTTTCAATTTGAGCACAAGACTTCACCCATTAAGGTTAGATAAATGAAAGATAATCCAATTGGAATGGAACCCTTCACATTCTGATCACTCAGATCTTAGTGAGGGCAAGGTGAGAGCATACGGTGCAAGGGGATCGTTAGATGAAATTTGAAACTGAAAGTACAATACTGAAATGCAACCCTTCACTTTCTAATCATCCAAATCCCAGTGTGGGCAAGATGAGAGCATACAGTGGAAAGGGGATCTCGTTAACTGAAAATACTGAAAGATGGAGATACAAGTGTTGATGGCTCAGCCGACCAACTAGGAAATGAAAGTACTTAGGCAGCAAGCCGACCTTTTCCACTTTTCAGCGGGGGCTACAATGAAAGTAAAGTACTGAAATTAAAGCAACTTGACCACTTATTCAGTGAGAGTGGAAATATAAAATATTGAAATGAAATGTCTAGGCGACTAGTTGAACCCTTCCACTTTTCAGCGGGTATAACAGAAATGTAAAGTGCAAAAATTTAAGAAGACTGATCAGTACTATTGATTCAACATTACAATATGAAGTACTATCTGCATTACAATAAGATAAGGATATCCAATGATCACCAACATGTTAGGAAATGATCTCCAAGCAAGAACAAGATATCAAACTTATGAAATATGGCAAAATAGAAGAATTTACCAATTCTGATATGAAATTGCAGCGTACAGAAAATCAGACCAGCAAGCTCAAGAATCACCAAAACGCTCGCAACTTTGTCAAAACATCTCTGATTGACTCTAAATTGAAGGAAAATGAAGCATAGGAACTAGGCGACCAAGTACCAAGTGACAAACCCCTCCAAAACAATTTGATTATTTTGCACATTCCCCAATGCATCCAATGACAAGGGGCGACTTGGTCTAGAAAAATCAGCAACTCTTCAAAAAATTATGAGACCAAGAGCAAAGGGTCGCCCTAGACAGGTGAATCCATAGAGCCACTACCTAGAACCAACAAAAAATCACGCCGAGAGATATGAGTCAAAACATGCTTCAGCTAGCACCAAACCAGCAACTCCAAAACTAATAAAAAAACACTCCAAAATAAAAAAAACATCGAAACAATCCATCTCAATAAGCTCAATCTGCACCTTTGAGTGAAGAGCAGTCACTGAATCAACTAGGTACTATCATGCAAGTACGAAACTGGAAGGGGCTAGGAGGTATGCGTTCCTCGAAGCAAAGGTTCTACAACAATTTCGACAGCACTTCGTTATCATAAGCAAATGGATACCAAAAGAGAGAGCAAGGCCTTTTATTTATAACTTTCTCCAACCAAGAATTCAAACTCCTTTTCCCTCCAAATAGGGCACCCAAATGAAAGATGAAACATTTTACTTCATTTGCATTTTGACTTCATCTTGACCCTCCTTGACTTAAGCGTGCAAAAGCACATAAAGAATATAACTTTTATGAAAATGCAAATATCACACAAGTTAGGCGTTCAAAATGACTTAAGAAATAAACTTTATAAAAATCACTTATTTCTCTTGTTGGCGTTACAATTCACACCTCTGGAGTGCGTTGTGGCAATGGATAGCTATGCATAGTAATAATTGCTCTTTAAATTAGGAGGGGAAGCTCCCTCTTTTGTTGATATGCATGAAAAAGTAAAGTATTCTAAATTCCTATTTTTTTGACTCAGCTGATAGAGGCACAAGGTTAAGAAACCAAACACATTGCAGCTAAGGTTTTCTCTGGTTTTGC
Organism: Sequoia sempervirens; assembly: GCA_007258455.2. Taxonomy (NCBI): domain Eukaryota; kingdom Viridiplantae; phylum Streptophyta; class Pinopsida; order Cupressales; family Cupressaceae; genus Sequoia; species Sequoia sempervirens. The sequence continues at coordinate 161,335 of VDFB02253349.1, forward strand.
AGATATTAACTACAACTAGGCTAACGCTAAAACAATCCTATTTCCTCAAGAAAAGCAAAGCATGAGGACTTAGGAGCAAGTGGGAATGATTTGACGATAAACTTTATATCAGGATTCCCAAGGAGGAGGAACCCCTATCCGAGGTGTAGGCTGATATGAAGGTTATTGGAAACAACATCAAACAAGAAGCTAGTTCTTAGGATTCCCAAGGAGGAGGAACCCCTATCTGAGGTGTAGATATGAAACAAGATTGTTAAAACAAATAAATTTGGGACAACAAATTACATGAAGGACCTAACACACAAATGAATGATCGACCATCTTTATATTAACAAAGTGAACCAATACAAAATAGCAATATTGCACGGCAAGGTAGGCACAACAATTTGTTATCACAACAAAAGTTAAAATACAATGAGCAAGGGTGCTCTTATTTATAAAACCTCAAAGGAGAAGGGAACCCTAAATCTCCTTGAGTTAACATGAGTCTTGCAAGCATGCAAGATTTATTCTTAAACCTAAATGTATGCAACTTAACAATTAACTAGAAAAACTACCTCAGTTAACTGAACTAAAACTAAACTAAATGGATGTTGCAACACACAAGTCCTTATTGATATGAAAGTCAACTGATAACTAACATCAGTTAACTGAAATTGAAAACTAAATGAGAACTCCATATGTACATAGGTATCTCCTAAATGGACATGCAATGATATGTGGGACAGCGAGTTAACTTGGAAAGAGGCATCAAGTTAACTGTTGTGTCTAATGTCTATCTTGAAAAGGTGGGACACCCTGATCTGTAGTTCACTGGCTGCTATCTTGAGCGATTAACCCCTCCACGAGGTTGTTGATTGCATCAACATCTGGAGCACTGATACTCCTCTGAAGTATTCGATGTCTCCTCAGCATCTCTTCACCGCCTGTGATCTGACTCTGCAGTTCTCTTCCATTCTTGGACGCCTCGTCAAATAATGCTGACAAGACTGTAAGTTGATCCAACTTACAGCCAATTGAATCACCACTGAACATACCATGAATGAGACTCTGCAACTCCGACTATACGTCGACGAGCTCGATGAATTCACCACCCTCACGCTGATAATGGCAAGGGACTTGTGACATGAAAATTCTCACGAACTTGATGGCACTTGTCACCTTTTCTCTGCTCTCGGTCAACTCTGCAGAAATTGTTTCATCTATTTTTACCTTGAAGATTAATTGTTTTCTCCAAGTAAAAATTGCTTTCTTATCCTCTTCTGCAATGACTGAATCATATGCCGTCCTCAGGTGAGAGATCATGATCTCATTCCATGGTTTGTCAACTTCTAACTCTCGCTCCGAATCTTGAATTTGTGTGCGAAGTTCATGGGCATTGTACCTCAATTGGTACAACTTTGAAAGTATGAAGCGGCCCCTTGTGACGAACTCTTCTTCCTAGTCTTTCAGACAATTCTTGTATACAACCAACTGATTTAGCTGATTTTGTTCTATTGGTAACTCTAACATTTGCGGGAGCAAGAAGGTGACGTTCTCAGTGCTGTGCAGAAGGTTGGAGATATACTGGCGAAATTGCTAATTTTCAGCCTTGAGGGTTGCTTTATCTTCTCCGTCCTTTATCACTCTCTCCTTTATCCTTTCCGTTGCAACCTTGAGGAAATCCACATCTGCTTGGCGCGTGCTTTTGCCAAGGTTGAACTTTATCAAGGTGAAGTCATCAACTTCTACCTCGTCCAAGTTTTTATCCTCTAGCGGTGCAGCGGTCTCAATTATGATCTCCTTGTCAACGTTCCTTTCCACATGGACTTGCTTCTTTATCTTTTTATCTGGCGTGTTTTGATAGACATGATCAAAATCTGAGAAGTCCAGTTTATAGGATGGTTGCCTCCTCTTCCTACCCAGCTGATTCTCAAGCCAAGACGAGTCTTGACTAATCTCACTGGAAGGGTCGGTGCTAGTCCTAGGAACTCCTGACGAGTGAGAATGCATTGAAGCACTGCTATGTGGTGGCGAGTCTGGCTCCAAGTTGATGCGAACCGAAGACTGCTGTGGTGTTGGTGACAGCATGAGAGGTTCTACCTCTGTTTGTAGCATGCTTTCAACTGAATTTGTGGCAATCTCCACATGCTGTTCTTGCTGATCCAAATCAACTAGTGCTTTTCCCTTTGAATTCCCTGACATTTTGCTTCCTTTAGGAGGATTACTCCTTTTCTTTTGTCTGGGTTTTGACTTTGACGTGGAAGGCAGTGAAGTAACCACCGGTGGCAACTTTGTGTTTGGCATGGCTGCTCTCCTCTTCCTCTTGCTATCCAAGTAGAGTATGTTGTTTCTGACAACCATGCTTGATCTCTCCTTAACAGATGTGCATTCCTTGGCAAACCAATCAGCTGCTGGAAGCGGCTACGTGTCAACTTGTTCTCTGAGGAATTGAGGAAGTGTGACATCCCCATCATTGTCTGACAACCCTTCCACATCGGACATTCTCTGACATGAAAACAAAAATCTGTGAAAGGGTGAACTTGCTGTAGCTAAGCCGATGCGCCTTGAACTCGTCCTCACAGTTGAGCTAGTTGTCTTCTATAGAAGGCTTGTGATAAGAACGATCGCCAAGGCATGCTGAAAAGTGACCCAAAGGGTCATATGAGCGTCTCTTGACGAGATACTTAAGATTAAGTCTTGCCAACCCATGGCCCATAGCCTTGGCATCAACTGCTGTCTTGCACCTGTAAATCCCCATCTGTAATGGAAAAGTGGCAGTTGGATTGCGTTTGTTGTGCAGATAGGAGTGAACATCATACAACTGCTGTAGAAATTCCATGAACACCACCTTACTGAAGGATAACGGGGCAACATGGCTGGATGACCTACATATCCATAGACGCGGATGTAGGTAAAAGTAGGGCATTGAATGAACCAATCCGTCCATTCTACCATTGCTGATTTGGCTTCCGCTTGAGATACGTACATGTAACTCCCAATCTAGATTCCTCACCGTGTACATCAAAAATGCTTCTTGAAGTGTCGCTCGGACTGTGTGAACTCAAGTTGTAAGTAATATTGATGAACTTTTTGTACACTTAGAATCCCCACAGTGTTCAACCCTCTAAACTGGCCTTGGAAGGCTATCAAATACATGAGGTATGAACACATGTAAAACTCGTGAGCAATCAAGAAGTCGGTCATCTGTTTGTGGAGAATGTCGCCGATCAAAGAGGCCTAGTTGTAATGCTTCTTTCTATTGATGATCTGAGCTATGATGTAATACATCCAAGGCTGGAATTTGTTGGCATCTGCTTGATCGGAAACACAGTTAAGAAGGGTAATAATAACCGCATATTCATCTTTGAACTCTCCACGACCCACATTCTTTGGCAAGTTAACTTTCTCCTGTTTAAGCCATCTCTCTGCCATCCTCTAACATTTCTCCTTATCAACATTGAACACCTTCTCACATTGTTCCATGGTAATGACCAAATTATTCGGATTCAGAGGAATACCGAAGCACTTCTCGATATCCTTGGGCCTGATACTGCATATCACTCGTCCATCCAATGATTGAATTTCTTGTGTAGTAGAGTTGTAATGCTTTACACAAGCCATTACAAATTCTATACACTATACTGTGATGGGAAGTGAGGCCGCCTCTAGCAACCCGAAATTCCTCGATGTTTTGAAGTGTGATCTAGCTCATTTATGAAGCATTCAAGTCAACCTCTGGATCCACCTGATGCAAATCTGTGTCAGTCGTTCTAATGAAATCATGAACTAAGACTGATTTGGTCTTGAATTCAGTCTGAGTGAATTGCATTATGAAAAACTAGCTTGTTGACTGTAAACATGGCTAGGTTTTGACAACTTTTCTGGTGAGGCTAAAATAGCTCCTAGTAAGGCTAAAATTACCCTATCGAGGGAAATTCTCACGGAAAATTCCAAGACGTGGGTTTTGTAGAGAAAATAATTCAAAGCAAACCCACAACGTCAAAAATTCGAAAAAATGCCTTTTCGCTTTACATGCAAAGACTTTTTAGAAAAAGCAACAGGGGGCACTAGGGGTTGCGAGGGCAATTTTTTTTGAAAAGTTCTGGAATATGGGTTTTGTAGCCGCCAATGTGTTGATCAAACCCAGATTCTTCGTTTTTCAAAATATTGACTTTTTCTCTACCATGCAAAGGAATCTCCAGAAAAAAGCAAAGCTTCAAAAAGTGAAGCTACGAGGCAATTTTTCCTGAAAAATTCTAGCACATGGGTTTTGTAGAGAATGTCGTGCACAACATACCCAGATGATCAGAAATGTGAAAAACTGTCGTTTACTTGGACATGCAAGAGAAAACCTAAGACAAGGATAGAAGAAATAGAGAAAGAAAATAGAAGTTATATTCTGCCTCTATAAAAATAACGCCTATCCTTGAATGAAGTCTGCTAAGTGTTGTGACCTTTTCACACATTGCCCCATTCAAAATGGGTACCCCCTAATTTTTGCTCTATTCTGGTCTTTTGGCTTTGGTTTTCTCTCTCTCTCTCTCTCTCTCTCTCTTTCTGTCTCTTTCTGTTGTCCGCTTTCCGGGGATGTGCCCGTCTGTGAGCTTAAAATTTTAGCCAAGTCGAGAGTGGGTTTGCTTTTACACGGTTGAGATTTTGAGGTCAAATGGTGCGTCATTCGTCAGTTGAACAGTTCAGTTCTAGTAAGTGTTATTACCCAGTTAAGTTCTCTCAACCTTTTTGAGTTTTGATGCAGTCACCTTCCTTCTAGAACATGTCCAGGCTGCTTGTCGCAGAGTTTTTGGGCAGTGGACAATTTGTCTATTTTTAGTAAGTTCGGCTTACGGATCTTAGGAGTTTTATAATGAAATTCTTCAATGCAGCATGGAGTTATGCAGGTTTTCACCAAAGAGCCTCACAGCGACGATGTAACATGCAAAATGAGCCGATGACTTTCAGTGTTCAGCCTTCAGAGGCTATTTTTAGGGTTTGCATGTCAGGGTTTTCTTTGCATGTCAGGGTTTTCTTTGCATGTCTGGATATTCCTTGTGGGTTTTTCGAGGGCTTCGCAGTGATGTGACATGCAAAGCGAGATCATTTTTCAGAGACTATTTTTAGCAGGTCCATTCCGGCAGCTGCCCAACGCATCATAACCACAAACAGGGTGAAGTGCAACAGAAACGAGGTCAAACGAAGGTCATTTGATATACACACAAGTCAAATTAGGGTTTCCACCTTCGGGACCCAAAATGAGGGGTAAAATGTTAGAATTTTTCGAAAACCAGTGTATCCCACTACGATCAGCATCTTTCAAGCTATCCACTGGTAAAATTTGAAGGCAAACAGAGAACTTACTATTTATAGTAAGGCGTTCCAAAAACAAGCTAAAAATAGTAAATCAGTAGTAGGCACCAGTGTGAACAGGCAAGTCACCGATGAGGAGCACATCATTCAAATTTCAAGTCAAATGGAGTTGTGGAGGTCTCAGAATCAAGCAGTTGCTATAAATAGTAAACCACCTTCAAAAACATACTATTTTTAGTAGGTCAGCTCGAGATGGCAGTATGAATAGGCTAACAAGGTCATGAAGATCCAGTGGTTAAAATTTCAAATCAATTCGAGCTTTAGAGATATGAAAATCAAAGGACTTACTATTTTTAGTAAGTATTGAGCTGGCTGGTGAGGATGAGAAAAAAACGTCTAAGTCTTGAGTTCATCCTGCTCCACCCTCCAAATGCGCCCTCATCCTCAGCTGGAAAGTAAAAAAAATTCCTAAGTGTTGAATCTCATTCTGCTAGACATGACAAATGTGTCCACTTCACAAGGAGGAGATGAAAAATTGTCTAAGTCTGAAAGTTTATCCACCTGACCCCACCAAATGCGCCCACTTCAAGTTGGCAGGAGATAAAAAAATGCTAAGTGTTGAAGATATCTTGCAGGGCCCTTCAAATGCGCCCAAGGATGGATGAAAGTGTTAGAAAATTTCTAAGGCATGGAGTTTGCCCACCTCCACATGCCAAATGCGCCCTCATCATCAAGTACACAAAAAGTTTCTAAGGCATGGACTTAAATCCGCCTCACCCCTCAAAATGCGCCCTCATGCAATGTCAAAGTGTTAGAAAATTCTAAGTAAAGCGTTGGAAGTGTAATCCCTCTCCACTATCAAAATGCACCCATGAAGCTATGGCTTATCCTTCTACATGTCCAAAATGCGCCCAAGCCTAGAGGAGTCAAAAGAGTCAAAGGCATTGAAAAGTTAATCCTTCTACATATGCTAAATGCACCCATCCTCCTGCCTATGTGAAATGCACCCAAGAAAGGATAAAGAAGGGGGGAGTTACCAAGGCGTTGAGGTCAGTTGAGGTGAAAAGTGGTTAAGTGAAGGTGAAGTTGATGAAAAGAGTTAAGGCGTTGAAGTCAAAATCCACCTCACCATGCAAAATGCGCCCATGTGTAAGCAAGGTCAGGACATAGTCAAAGGCGTTGATGTTAATCCCCTTGCACATGCTAAATGCGCCCATCCTTCTCTATGTGTAAAATGCATCAAGTCCAAGATAAGATAAAAGGTGAGATGAATAAAAAATATGCTAGGCGTTGAAATAAAATATCCTCCATGACATGTAAAATGCGACCCAAATATGTTGGAGATGATGGCCTTCTAAAAGGAAATTATATAAGTGTGTTGAAAAAAATTCCTCACCACAGGTAAAATGCGCCATGATTGAAGTTAAATCGAGAAAAATTTCTAAGGCAAAATTCAAATTCCTCCTTGATGCCTATATGCGCCCAGGTTGATAAAAAGGATTTAAAATATTTTTCCTAAGTGTTAATATTTAAAATTTCATCTCTAGAGGAAAAATACGCCCAAGTTGAAGGAGTGATGAAATTCACTAAGGCATGAATAAAATTGGCTTAGATATGT